>JAJHPC010000011.1:3684523-3922023 GCA_024447665.1 Juncus inflexus
GCAAAATTCACCTCACTTTTTACTCCTCCACAAAAAATTGATAATTTGGGGGATTTGGAGACTGTGAATTTGCTTGAAGGTGATGATAATTGCAGGGTTGTGAGAGATTCTAGAGAAGAAAGGAGGAGTGAGAAAGAGGGAATTGGGGGAAATGGAGAGGATGGAGTGGATGAGAAAGGGAGATGGACGAGATTTAGGGTTGCGAAAGTTAGTCTGCTGATTTGTCCGTTTTGGTTTTTCGCGCAACTCACGTTTAATCTGTCTTTGAAGTACACCACTGTAACTGTAAGTGATTATTTATTTATTTATTATTATTATTTTTTTAAAAAGGGATTGTATTTGCCGTTTCGGATGTTTAGAGTGCCATCTTTTTTATTTTTTAAAAAATGCAAATATCAAATTTATCCTTCTAAAAGTCTAAAATTTTTTCCTAAATTTAGAAGGATAAATTCAATGTATTCTAGATTTTAAAAAGACAAATTTGATATATTTTAGATTTTGGAAGGACAAATTTTGGTATATTTGTTACATTTCAAAAAGACCAGCTTTTAGATCTCACATTTCCTGATTTCATCCACCCAACCCAAATCTCGTACGTTTCGTCTTCACAGGCTAAACTCGACTCTTTCTTACACTTTAGAGGCATAAATTCCGCAATTCCAAATCTCCCAACTCCCCAAAACTAACCAACTAATCATCTCCCCCCTCATTTCTTTCCCCGCAGTCAAACACGATACTAAGCAGCTCCTCAAGCCTCTTCACATTCATCGTCGCCCTCATCTTCCTCAACGAAAAATTCACCTATCTAAAACTCTCAAGCGTCCTCCTCTGCATGGCCGGCACCATCATCGTTAGTTTATCCGATTCAAGTTCCGGCTCTAATTCAGTCGCTAAAAACCCATTACTCGGCGATATTCTCACCCTCGTTTCGGCAGGATTGTACGCAATATACATCACTTTAATTAGGAAGAAGTTTCCGGGGGAGGTGAGCATGGCGCAGTTCTTGGGGTACTTGGGGGGGTTTAATGCGGTGATATTCTTGCCCGTTGTGTTGGTCTTGCATTTTACCGGGGTCGAGCCGGTGCATAGGCTCACGTGGCAACAAGTCGGACTCATTGTTGGAAAAGGTATTAAAGTGATTTTATTGTTATTTTTATAATTTTTTATATTGTTTGAAGATTTTTTTTTTTTTTTTTTTGGAAAAAATATTTATGGGAAATGATATGGAATAATACACATCGTACTTTTTATATGTGAATTACAAAATAGTACATTGACACCCAAAATAGTAAATTAGGACATAAAATAATATATTGACACCCAAAATAATATGCCGATATGAGTGGACTTGGAGTATTAAGCAATTTCTCTTTCTTTCTTGCAAGTATTCCTCATTTGACGAACTTAAAAAAAAAAAATATGCCGGGTAAATTACATGCTTTACCCCACGCTCCACACAAAAACATCATTACTTAACATTCAAACAACCCAATTTCATTTTCCTTATTATTTCTTTCTATTTCCTTACAATTCTAGGGTTGTTGGATAACGTGTTGAGCGACTATCTATGGGCGAAGGCGATCCACTTGACAACCACAACCGTGGCGACGGCCGGCCTTACGATCCAAGTGCCCATCGCGGCCGTCGCCGACTCGATCATGGGCCATGCGCCGCACTTGTTGGACTACATCGGCGCGATCGCCGTTTTGCTAGGGTTCGTGGGGATCAATGTTAATTTTGGAGGGAAGAGTAGTAAGAGTGAAGAGAGTAATGGAGAGGAAATTGAGAGGATTGGGGAGGATGGGGGAGAGGGAGGGAGAGAGGGAGGGGGAAGGGGAGGGGGTGTTGTAATTGTAAATTAGGGTTTGTGATGTATGTAATATTTGGTGGGTTAAAGCACATTTTTTTGGATAATTAATAGTTTATTTGATATGAAATGTATAAAATCGAGATGCTAGGTCTCTTTTGGTATAAAATATATAAAACAATATTTTCTTGTTGTGTTGTATTCTATCTATTTTATAAAATATATAAAATAATAAGTTTGTGGGGAAGGGGAGGGAAGGGTAATGGGGAGGAATTGGAGAGTGAGAGGATGGGGAGAGGGAGAGGGAGAGTTCGGGTTCGGAGGTATTGAAAAGTAGGTTTTGTAATGAAATTGATAGATGAATGTACAATTTGTGGCGAATTTGTAGTTTGTTTGATAGAATCACAATTTGGTCGCATGAAATGGAGATGTTTACAAGGTATATCTGGATATAGTAGGACTGTTTCTAGATAATTTGGATGATTGTGTCGGTATTCTATAAAGGAAATATTATGTTGTAGAGTTTTTAGGAGTGAAGTGGTAGAAAAATATTAGTTTTTATTAAATGATGCTTGTTTTGATTATTAAAAATTCAAGTACGCTTGTTTCTTATTATTGTACTCTATTCCTCCTAAAAGTACATTGGTTTATTTTTCTGTTTTGTTGTAAATTCTAATTTTTCCATAATAACTTGAGAGTAAATTATAATACAATCATATATTTACATCGCACAGGTTACATGGTCAAATTTATTCTTATATATTCTTATATTCTGAAAGTGGCCTTAGATGGGCTTTTAACACGGCTCAGTTTTAGGCCCAAATTTCTTTCCATGTTGATTTCTAAACCCTAGAAATTTGAGATTATAAATCTCTTCCACACACAGTCTCCTTCAGGCGGCTACCTTCCATCTCCATGGTAGAATTGTGAAATTGCTCATTGATTTCAATTGATGTTCTAGTTTGAAATTTCTGCTGGTTTTGATTATTGTATACAATTTGTTGATTTGGGTTGTCTTTTTTTGTTAGTTTTGATTTTATTTTGGGAGATTGGTGGCGGTGATGAGTTATTGTGGACTAGAGTTTCTGATTGGGTTTAATTACCTCAATTTGAAGACTAACCCTTGGCTGTCTGAGCACCTTTTTCTCTTATTTTTTCGGATCCTTCAATTTGTTTAATTTTTACATTTTTTGGGTTATTTTGATTTGATTTAGAGAGATTTTCATTGCGGTGATGAACTATTGTGGACTAGAGTTTCTGATTGGGTTTAATTACCTTATTTTGAAGACAAACCCTTGGCTGTCTGAGCACTTCTATCAATATCTTTTTTTTTTAAGATTCTTCATTTTGTTATGCATCCTTTTTTGGGTTATTATATTTTGATTTTTCAGAATCTTCATTTTTTTTATTTTTACATTTCTTGGGTTAGTATAATTTGAATTAGAGATTTTCTGCTGTGAAGAGTTATTGTGATATTATTGAGTTTCAGATTATTGTTGTGTACATTAGTTTGAACTTTGAAGACCAATACTAACCCAGCTCTCTGAGCACCTCTCTCTCTATCAAATTATTTCAATCCTTAGATATATAAAATTTCTCATTGATTTGGATTTTTAGTTAATGTATTAAGTATTCAAGCTTTTTTCCCAATTTCAAACTATTTTGAATGTAATGTGAAATATATTGAGAAAGAAATGCACCCATTACCAATTCCGAAGGATAAATCAATTTCCTTCGGTATAATGGCTCGGGTGCCAAATTAAAATTTGTGGTTTATCCTGATTAATGGCTTGAGTAATTGTGCCAGTTAATCTTGGAAAGGCCTCATATATTTATTCAATTGTTTCTATTTACAAAATACTAATTTGTAAATTTATATTGGACTGTTCAAAAGACATGCCAGCTCAAATTGTTCGTCGCGAGTTCTTGACAATTATAAACGAATGAAATAAATTGCATAAAAATTAAAATTTGTGCATATTATAGTATGTCGTGGAAAATCATATTAAGAAAGCTTTTTTATTAGTTTTTGCTAATGAAATTCCTTAATTAGGATAATGTTAATGAAAATCAAGAAAGGCTCCATATTTCTAGCTTGGTGGGTAAACCTTTTGGGTTATTTAAACATCTATTTCTAGCTTGGATGGCCCAACTAAAAAATCACAACTCTGAAAATTTTGTTGGTAACTTTTACTGTACAAATTTTGAAAGGACATTATAGGATGCCTTCTTGCAAAAATTTACGATTTCTAAATGCATGATAGTAGTTTTCTTGCCAATTAAAAAGACATATTTTGTATTTGGAAATGACAGAGGGGCTTTTCTGCAAGTATTGGTATGTTAAGGAGGAAATTTTTAGTGAATCGGCCCTCTTGAGCCAAATCTTGGCCTGGATATGTAAAAAAATTAGGACCAAAAATGCAATTTATGATAGACGAACTTGTCATATATATAGCTATTATAATAGACAAATTGTGATTATCAGGTGCCTCAATTATGTTGATACCTAAGTAAGCTCTCTCTTAGTTAAGTTTCTTAATAGTATCTGTTATAGAATGAAAGTACTTGCGAGTTGCAACTTACATTTGTACACACAGACCTCTATGTTATAGAAGGAAAATACTTGCAACTTATATTTGTACAGAGTACAGGCAATTCACCATTGCGCAATTATTACCATAAAGGTTGATATGGAAAACAAGTCTATTTGTACAGACAGACCTTTATTACCCAATTATTTGTACCTCTATTACCCACCAATTATTTTCTAATGAAAAAAAGAAAAGGAGTCAATTAAGTACAAATAAAATTTTGAGAGAATTTGGCAGTGAGTCCAATCATTATGTTCATCAGCAAGATTCATCTGCGTGTAGATAAAAAAGCAAGAAAGAAAGGAATACATAGGGTTGTTAAGATTATGTGAAAAGTTACAAGGTATAGACTGATTAATAGTTTTTTTCTTGAAGGTTGGAAAGTGAAAAGCCTACCAACAATTTCATTAAAACAAACAAAAAAGAAGTTACAAAGCTTAAGAGAAATTGCATACAAGCGCACACAGGCGCTTTACAAGCTAAATGAAACTTGTGTGCATACACAAGCGCACCAACCCTAAACTCTAGACACAACCTAAAGGCCAACCAACATTCGTTAAGACTCCATTACAAGATGAGAAGCTCTCTTGTTGGAAGAGAAGTGATGGCCTCATGCCATCCTAAAGATCCACAAGAAGGGATGCGTGAGAGAGAAGTAACCCATTGGCACTCTCTGATACAACCCCCCTGTCCAAAGAGGTGCATGACACAAACCGGCAACCGCCATACTCGAGAAGGAAGACATATGTCAAAGCCACAAGGAGAATAAGCTCAACATGTCTCATCTAATCGGTCCGATTCCTAGACAACCGAGAATGAGCTCCATATGTTGCCTTGTCGGAGAGAGACAACCAGGGAGGCATGCAATGGCCAATGAAATGTCAGGGTTGATAAGGCGGGTTGTCATTCATTTCGGCCTTCACATGCCCGAAGCGATAACCATTACAAAATGCCCGAAATAGATCTAGGGTTTCATACATGCTCACATGTCACCGCCGCCACATCAGGTCCCGCTGCCACATCACACACTCACACATGTCACCATAGCCACATCACACACTCGCACGTGTCACCACAACCATGCTCGAGTCTTCAGTGCGTCGAATGATGACTCCTCCGATCCGAAAACGGACAAGTAAAACCCTAGAAAGCGATTAGGAAAAAAGCTCACATAAGAGGTGGAAAAGCTCAGATTCATAAATTAGCAGCTTTTGAAAGGATTGCAAGGCCTCAAGCTTGAAGCTGAGATTAAGAGGCATTCTTCTTGGCTTGAAATCAAAAATCGATTCTGAAATTGGGGCTTTTACGTTGCAGAAAGCAAGTGGATTAACCCGAGGTCTTCAGTGCGATGACGTGGCCTATTGTCGTTGGGAGGAGAGCTGTGAGGGGAGACATGAGCTGAGAGAGCAAAAATCGCCATACAAGGCAGAGGGCAAAACACCGTCCTCTCTTTGTTGCTCTCCGTACCAGGCAGGAGAGAGAGAAAACGGCTGGAGAGAGCTTTCTGTTTCTCTCCGTACAAGACAGGGGAGAGAGCGATCGAACGGCATAATTGCCCTTTTTCCAGATCTAGGGCAAAATCACCCGGCGAGCAAGAGTAAGGAACGGCCAATAGGACCCGAGGGGAGGCGCTAGAGGGGCCACCTCTCCTAGATTGGTGATTTTTGTGGTGGCGGCGCTAGGGACTGATTAATACTTATGACACCACGAAGGTAACCAATACATCTTCACTTCAACCTTTCCCCAGTCCCCCGAAATTTAATCTGTTTCGGTAATACCATCCTCACCATTGGCCTCCGCTACACACCATGCCTTAAAATAGTGAGTTTCATTAGCAATCATGAGATCCTCGTCATCATCATTTCCAGAAACGATGCTTTTGTGCTTGAGGTACTTGTCGACTGCGAGATGATGTCCCATGGAAGCTATGTATGGTCATCAGCCTCTGCAGCCGGCTTGACAAGTAAACTCTCCTCCTCTCTCTTCCGTTGGAAGATGAAGCTCTTGGCACGGGGATCCTTAAGCTTAGGATTGTACGCACAAACTTTCCCATAAACATCGGCCGCAGGGCTTTGGCCTTTCCATTCGATGAGTTGAATGGTCATGAAAGAATCCGCATCATCTTTTAAAACCGCATATGTTACCACCATGGGCCAACATAAGTTCTCGAACTTCTTGATTCGGATCTCATCGACTGGCTCTTTGTTGTCATGTGAATCCACAATCCAGTGCCCGCTCACCTCAACAAGCTCAGCTTCTGAAAATATACCCAAGTTATCACGGTCTAGTATGAAGTATAAACCCCCAACTGTCATATTTGATATTTTTGTTAGGGTGAAATAAATCTTCTTTTTTTTTTTTCTGAACACATGAGGGTAGATCAATATGTCACTATGAGCATCTATTGGATTTTTGGGCCGGGTTAACGTAGCATAACCCTACTACATCAAGGACTTAAGACGGTTTAGAAACAAAAATACCACATAGATAAAGAGGAGAAAGAAAGAAGAGGGAGAGGTTCACCAGTGAATCAATATCGTGAGGGCTACTGCCTTGCATATTCCGCTCAAAAATCTCACACATATCAACTCTCACGGTGCCAGCTATCTGGTCCAGCTCTTCTCTGTCGTGATTCAGAAATTGCAGTCAGTATACCTGCACAAACGAATTCGCATGTCTTTTTCGCCATTTCAACCTGTTGTCTTTTATGACCACAAATTGCAATTTCAGGAAATAATTGAGAGAACGTGGTAGATTTCCGCAATGAAAAATAACAACCATTAGTCATTATTCATTCAAAGTGGCTAACAGAGAGAGAAACAGTGAGAGATATTTTATGATTTCATCGGTGACTGGAAACCACTCTTCCAAAGGATTATGACAATGATACCTTGATGGTATATCTATTGTCTCCATCAAATTCAGACGACTATTAGCTCAAAAAGACAGAGATGAAGAAACCTAATTGAAACCAAAGATGGCACGAAGAGAGAGAAAACCTGATCAATGGGAAAAACGGAAAAACAAAAGCCTAATTTGGGAAAATAAAAGGAAGAAAATAAAGAGTTCATTTATTATGGACTTGATATAGACAAGTTGGGAAACAAAATTAAAAATTATACAACTTATTTTATCAAAACAATAAATTTAGACAAACAAACCAATTTAATAAACTCACAAACAAACAGCTGAATATGAAAATTAATTAATTATTTTTTTTCTTCCGTTAATTTTCATATTTAGCCGTTTAATTTGAGCTTTATTGTACAAATATCTTACAAGGTGGAAAATAAAATCTAAATACTTGCCCATTTAAAAAACTAGGTAACGATTGGTCTAAATTCTGATCAGTCATTTTACAATTACAATAATTGTGCCTTTACAAAATATACATGACTTACAAACAATATTTGGCAAATCTAACCATGTATTTTATAAATCTGGCCCATTAGTAATATTATTATGTGTAACTAATGTAACTATTGGTTTTTCGTAGCTCAATATTTGGTGAAAAAATGAAAAATTAAACTAGAATGATGAAATCTTTCATTCAAGATCTCAATTGTTATACTTTCGAACACACCATTATGTTTTTTCATAATGACTTTCAATATCTCGTGTTTTCAATTGACTGGATTGAATATCACCATGTCAGATGGCATTATGACTCATTTCTAAATAAAAATAAAAATAATAAATATGGGTCCCATGTGTCACTCTCTTTCTCTCTCCATCTAGTAAATAAAAAAATAGATTAATAATTTTCACAAAAAAAATGCGGGCCCTCTCTTTCTCTCTCCCTCATATAATTAAAAAATAAAAAATAAATAAATTATTTTCCAAAAAAAAAAGAATGTGGGCTCCATGTGTGTGTGTCTCTCTCAGGTAATTTTTTCCCAACGTTTTCTTTCAAAATATGGTTTTTCAATAGCTCAATTTCTTGTGAAAAAATGAAAAATATAACAAGATTGATGAGATCTTTTTAATTAAGACATAAATTGTTATACTTTCGAATGCACCATTATGTTTTCTCATAATGACTTTCAATATCTTATGTCTTCAATCGAGTTGATTGAATATCAACATGTCAGATGACATTATGACTCAAGACTGTAATAAAAACATGACTTATCTATTTTTTTTATCTTGTATGTGCTTACAGTTACGATCAATGTTACAGAATGCGCTAGGTGCTAGTCGGGCGGTCGGGACCATCGAGGATTAATCGGGGATTAATCGGACCTAGGCGGATTTATATTTTTTAGTATTTTTATATATTATATATAATTTTGGCGGAAGAGAAGAGAAACAGAGGGGCGGAAGTTTTTTTTTTTTTTTTTAAACCGTTACAGAATGTGTGGGTATTTAAGCAAATTTGTAACGGTTAATTAATAAAAACCGTTACTAATTAATCTATTAGTAACGGATTTCATGAAAAACCGTTACAGATTGGTTTAATTCTGTAACGGTTCTTTAGGAAAAACCGTTACTAATATGTAATTAGTAACGGTTATTATTAAAGAACCGTTACAAATATCCATAAATAGATTTTTTTTTTACAATTCTGTAACGGTTGTTTAGGAAAAACCGTTACTAATATGTAATTAGTAACGGTTTTTGTTAAAGAACCGTTACAAATATGCATAAATAGATTTTTTTTTTCTTTTATAATTCTGTAATGGTTCTTTAGGAAAAACCGTTACTAATATATAATTAGTAACGGTTTTTATTAAAGAACCGTTACAAATATGTTACAGATTTTTTTTTTTTTTTTTTTTTACAATTCTGTAACGGTTCTTTCAGAAAAACCGTTACTAATAGTGTAATTAGTAACGGTTTTTAGGAAAGAACCGTTACAAAGTTACAAAATGGGTTTTTTTAGGCGGGCTGGGCGGTCGCTGGGCGGACAAAACGCACAGAAGGCCGACTAGCATAATTTCTAGGCGTTTTGCTCCCGCCTAGCGCCTGGGCGGCCGCCTGGACCGCATTTTAGAACATTGGTTACGATACACCAAGAAACAAATAATATTTGTATAAGAAGTACATAATTAAATTTTTAGCTGAGAGATTAACATCTAAGTGTGAGATCAACAACTAAATTTTTTTATATGATATAAATTATGAGAAATATAGGAATTAATTGCTGTGAAAATAATGATGAAATTTTAATCAATTTATAAAAATATTTTTTTGTACTTTAATTTTTTTAAATATCGCATCGATGAGAAAACAAAGTTTAAATTTGTTGAATTATAATTTTATGTCAGTATTACATATTTTTTATTATGACTTGCATAAATCTTATTTGATTCAGAGATAATTTTTAATAAAAATAAAAATTATTCATTGTTTATTATATTATAAGTTATTTCTTGAGATAATTTATATAGACTTTTTTTTATTATTAATTCATAATATAAGTTTAATGTATTAATTATTAAACAATAAAAATGATAAAAATCGCAGCGGAGCGCGAAATTTTTTCTAGTATATTCAAAAGATGTAAACCTGTTTATTGACGCCAAACAATGAAAATAAAGCACTCTAATGAATGGCAACACATAATGACATTCAATCTAACCAAGATAAATTTATTTGGATGACAAATATACAATTATTCAAAAACTAGAGAGAACCTTCTTCATGACTTGCCTTGGGCGATACAAGGCTTCTAACGGAACAGCCTTAGGGAGAGTCAATCCCGAACCTTCAGTCATATCAACAGGTTCATCTCCAACTCGTTTCCAATCAAAGCATTGAATAAGAGTCCCCAACATAAGTCCGACTTCACGTACTGCAAGCCCTTCTCCAGGACACCTCCTCCTTCCCATTCCAAAGGGAATCATCCCTTTCGGCTTGCTCTCCCCTTCAAATCTCTCAGGTTTGAACTGGGTCGGCTTGTCCCACAAACTTGGGTCTCTGTGAATATGGTATACATTTACCAAAAGCATGGTTCCTGATGGGATTTCGTAACCGCCAATGGTGACTTGTTCACGTGATTCATGAGGTACGAGAAGAGGGCCTGCAGGATACAAGCGGAGCACTTCTTGGAGGATGGAATGGAGATAAGGAAGATTTGCCATGTCGGATTCTTGTATGAGCCGCTCACTTCCAACATGTTCGTTAATTTCATGTGTCGCCTTGCTAAGCACATCTGGATTGTTCAATAAAAGAGTCATTGCCCATTCTACTGAATTGGATGAAGTATCGGTCCCTGCTTGCAACAAGCTCTGTCGAGAAGGCAAAGAAATAAAGAAAATTAAGAAATATTTTCTTAAATTTTGATTTAGTAATAATACTTGATTGGTATCAATTAAGTGGTACTTACGACGGCAATGATTTGAATAATCTTATCATTGTATTTTTCAGGATTTTCTTTCTGCAACTCTAGCAACTTGGCAATCATCGTCGTCTTCTTTTCGCCACCTTCTCTTCTGTGCTCGTCAATCAACTTTTGTGTCATCTCTTCATTCAACTCAGCCAAGTGCTTCAGCTTCTTCGCGACTCCTGTCACTCCGAGCAGCCTTAGGATAGGCAAGAAGTCCTCTGCATTGGAGGCCCCGCTCAATGCAAAGAACTCCTCCACTGCCTCCCTAAACTTTTTCGTCTCCTCCAAGTCGTCTATGTTGTCTCCATAAAATCTCTTTCCAGCAATCATCGTCATCATTATATTAAATGACAGTTCAAACAACTTTGATTTCAAGTCGACCTTTTCAAAATAATTTGACTCCATTGTACCAGTTGAGGCAGTATTCCAAGATTGAAATAGTCGCCGAGCCAAGTCATGGACTTCCCCGACTCTGACGTCTGAGGTGTCATGCAACCGCTGGGCAGAAAGAACCTCCATGGCTGCAACCTGACGGACATTTCGCCAGTGGGGCCCGTAGTTGGCTGTACCAATATGGTTGTAATCAAAAGTAACGTCTTTTACAGATGATAAATGGGGTCGGTTGGAGAAGGCCATGTCATGAGTAGTGAAACACTGCTCGGCTAGTGAGTAGGAAGAGATTACAAGGACGGGACGGGATCCGAAATGGAGAAAAGTGGCCGGGCCGTACTTTTCAGCAACACGAGCCAGAGCTTGATGAAGTGGATTCTTCAAGAGATACAGGTGCCCGATTAGCGGAAGCGCCGGCGGGCCCGGTGGGAGTTTTTTACTCTTGGATTTGTTGATGAAAGAGAGAAAAACTTTGATGAATATGAGGCTAACAAGAGAGAGGAAAATGAACTTGAAGGAGAATAGTGCAACTCCCATTGTTAGGTGGAAACTAAAACGATGTTTTGTATTGAAATGAAGTAAAAAGGCTGAGATCTTTAGGGATTGTTTTTGTTTTATGATTTTTTGCATGAAACGGAATGATGGATGAGAATCATGGTACCTTTCACTTAAAAAAATAATGAAATTTCTTATGTAAGCATATGCATCAGCTTCAATCTAGATTCTTTTTATTCTATCACATGATTCACATCAGTTGTAGTCTTCTAACTGACATTTTGCATTTACAAGTCAGACTATTTAATTTTTTCACATCAATTAATTATGTATCAAATTCAACAATATTCTCTTCTTGGCATTTCTAAGGCCCAAAATGGATACTTCATTTTATTTTATTTTTATTTATTTCTTTTTATCAAAAAAAAAAAAAACTTTTATTTTTTTAGATCAAACTCAACATATGTGGGTTGATAAACTTTGCTTAATATTTGCTACACAATTTACATTTGTCGAGATTTAGGGGTCTCTTCCAAAGTTCAAAAATGTTTTACTGCTTAAACTAGTAAGTTTTAATATTTTATATATATATTCTTAAAAAATTAAAAACCTTTTAGTTTAGTTATAATGTTTCTAAGATTTCTAATTTTTTCAGTACCCATAATTGGACGGTTAATCAGTTTAGTGATATTCTGATGTCCTGTGGGTACGAATAAAATAATGCATCTATTGGAGCCACTAAAATGACCAGGAGTATTTTGTTTTATTTTTTATTTTTGAATGTTGAACAGGAGTATTAACTTATGATTCAGCTGTTACTATTGTTGTTACACTCCGACTCCATATTATGTAACGATAAATAAAATAAACTATCCGAAATAATTAATAATACTAAAATAAATTCTTTTATTTTATTGAGGATCTTACTATCTTTTATAAATAAAGCGGCCATAATTTCGTTATCCCATGCACGGCTAAGCAGCCATGATTTCGTCATCCTGTGTGCGGCTATATTTTCATTATTAAGTGGCAATGGTTTCTCTATCCTATATGCGGCTAAGCGGTCATAGTTTTGTTATCTCATGTGCGGCTTTACTTTCAATATCAAACGGTCATGGTTTCGCAATCCCATGTGCGACTTTACTTTCAATATCAAGCGGTCACGGTTTCGACATCATGTGTGCGGCTTTACTTTCAATATCAAGCGGCCATGATTTCTGTAAGATTATAGAAAACGTGTCGTTTGCGATTCACAATCTTAGAAGAAATATTTGTAATCCCCTAAATTGTTCACAAGTGTTTATGTGGATTTCGAGCTTAGGGTGTCGATCCAAAAAGAGGCAAGGTCTTAAATCATTAACTTTTTAATCTCACTTTTCATTTAGCGTTGTAGTTTAAGAAGAATTGTTGATGTTTTAATAAGAATAGATTCAAGAGAAAATAAAAGAAATAAAATTTTGTTTTTCATAGTTCAAAAAAAAGAAAGGGTAGGGAAATATTGACGATTTGTGTAACAGGTGAATCATTAATCACAATAATTAGTTATTTATTAATAAGATTTTAAAAGCAAGACTTCACTAGATTCTTTCCAAAAAATAATCAACAAATCAAGAGAATATTAGATTCATTTAAAAACTTCCACTTTTAAGTTGTTCTTATACTTGATTCAAACCCTTATTTGAATAAAGAAAAACTTTTTCAAGTTATTATTACTCAAACAAATCTCAACAAATCTCAAAAATACCTCAAATCAAATTATTTTTCCAAATAATGCGACTTTAGATCTCATGAAAAAGTGTCAAGACTTAATCTCAAAATACCATAATAAAAACCAAGTTCAACTTAAGATTTCATCAACATATTTCACACAAAAAGTCCTTCCCTACTATAAAAACTACTCACTTATGTCCACAAAAACCATATTTACATATTCTTGATTCATTTTATTCATCCAAAAAATAAAGAGAAAAATCAATCTAACCCTAAAGATGCGAATCGTTCACGATCTCTCTCTTTCTTGATCGATTTAGCACTTGCTCATTCTAGATTTAGCACTTCTTTCTTTCTAATATTCTACTCTCTTTTTACTCTCAAGAAATGAGGGTTTGAAGCTTGTGGACATTAATGGTAGAAAAGAAAAGATGAAGAATGAAAATGGTAAGAAATGGATGAAGAAATATGTGAGATGATAGATATGAGAATGGTTCTATGAATGGCTCCTCTTAGAGAGAGAAAGGGTGGTCAATTTATAGAGAGGGTTGACCTAGAAAAGATTTGGGTTTATGATTGTGGGATTAAAAATTAACTTGATCCGGATTTGTTTTGGGGTAGTAATTTGGGAGATGTGTAGTATTTTTTTCTTCCATTTTCTATTCAAATTCTGTTTTGGTGCTCTCTTGGGAGTTCTTTAGCATTTTCAATTTCTACACCAGAAAGGGCACGTGGCGCACCATGATTGGCCCAACTAAATTTTCAAAATATAATCCAACAATTCAGATCATGACACGTGTCCTTTCCAAAAGAATCTGTGAAAATAGGCCACCACGTGTCACCTGCTGATTGGCGGTGGTAGGATCGTCGTACTGAGCCTCTGCAGTTTCAGCGGAAGACCGACACATGTCGAAGCGTGATTAGGTGGGTCGTTTCCTCGAACTGATCATGCAGAGGGTACGTGAAACAACGCCTTCATATAATCTCACTGCTGGGTCCATTGGCAGCTGAAGTGCTTGATAATGCTGAAACGGAGGCGACATGTTCATCTTGAACGACAGAAGCATTCCACTCAGCTGAATTTCACTCGTTTTCAGCTCAGCTACGGATGCCACATGGCAAAGCGTGATTAGCCAGTCATGCATATTTCGTATTGAGTAGCCAGGAGATTTAGAAACCGCGTGCTAGGTTTCTCCGTTTCTCGGTACTGCAGTCTCCATTTCCTTCGTCGGCCCTTGTTATGAATAGACCGGAGTGTCTAGTTAATACAAAACCGGAGGGATGAGTTTTTCAACTTCTGAGGAAACGTGTTTTTTCCTACGCGCATTGCCACGCATCAGTTGGCGATTCGCGGAATATATCCTTGTACTGATCCTCATACTGAGGTTTGTCAGTACTATCAGCGATGCTCCCCAATGAAACATTGCCACATGTTCTGGTCAGTACTCATGATAACGACCTATGCCAAGTGTGAGCTTCTGGTTCGCTAGTTGCTAATGGAATTCGCCAC
Organism: Juncus inflexus; assembly: GCA_024447665.1. Classification (NCBI taxonomy): domain Eukaryota; kingdom Viridiplantae; phylum Streptophyta; class Magnoliopsida; order Poales; family Juncaceae; genus Juncus; species Juncus inflexus. The sequence goes on from JAJHPC010000011.1 coordinate 3,699,355, forward strand.
GCATTGGCCTCGGATTGGCCTTGAATTTATCCTCATTAATCTGCTTGAATAATTTAGGGAGACCAAAGGACACGTATCCCGTTCTAATTGGTTGAAAAAGGGGTTTGACCTGGTCAAAAGATTGACTTTGACCAAGGTTGACCAAATTTGTATCGCATTTTTTGGGAGTTCTAGAAAGTCATTTTTTGCGAGGTTTGTACCGTTGGATTCGTATCATCGCGCTCTTCGATTTGGTACCCAGTTTGACCTCTTTTGAGAGAGTTCACTTTTGGTCAACTCGGCGATTTTCCGGGTTTGACTTTTCGTCTTTTTGTGGATTTTGTAGATTTTGGCTTGGATGGTCGGCGGATAAGGGTTACAAGAATTTTGGATAAACATGTGTAGAATTTTCGCGGAGATTGTAGAGAATTCGGCCATCCTTGACCCAGATTTTGCAGATCGACTCTTCATTTGAGTTGGCTTTTCATCCAAGTTCTCCCAATTTGTCTTTCTTGGTCTATTTACCTGAAAAATCACACAAAAGTGTATTAAGAGGTTTAAAAATGAATTTTATGAATTTTAAATACTTTTTTTATCATTTTATACAATTTAAGGGTAAAATTTACATGATAAAAACCTTAAAAATGTATAAAAAAAATACACATTACAGTTTCGCAATCTCATGTGCGACTAAACGATCACGACTTCGTCATCCCGTATGCGGCTATACTTTTATTATCAAACGGTCACGGTTTTATTGTCCCGTGTGTGACTATGCTTATGACTCAAATATTTTCCAAAATAAATAATATTCATAATATAGTTTATAAAAATATCGAAAAATATCAATTTAAATTACGAAGAAAACATAATCATGTGAGAAGAAAAATCCATTAGCTCAGAAAAAGTTTGATATGACAACCTGACGCTAAAATTTGGATTCATCAAAACCACATATAAGTTTGATATGACAACCTGACGCTAAAATTTGGATTCATCAAGACCACATATAAGTTTGATATGACAACCTGACGCTAAAATTTGGATTCATCAAGACCACATTGATATTAGAAGGATTTTTATATCCTGCCGCACTAAAAAATGAAGGGCTAATATTAACAGCAGTTTTTTTTGGTCGGACGGTTTGGATGAAGTTTAAGAAGGTGCCAACATGAAATATTACCAATTAATAAGTTACCAAAATAACTTGAAAGAGTAAAATAGTAATTCGCCCCCTCTTTTGTTCTAGTCAGTATTTGTTCCTTCTCTCCAGTCGAGTCCATCTCTTTTTCACGTTAGCTTCTTCTCTCCTCTCTAGAGCCCTTCACCCGACAAGACGATGAGGCTTCGTTTCTTTACGCGATGATACGACGTGGCTTTCGTTCATTTTTCTCAACCTGCCTTTCATGTATTGTATATAGTACGACGAGACGACCAAACTGTGTTTATTCTCCGTTGCAATTTTACAGCTGCCAACGGAGTGTCATCTCCCTAGTTGTGCATGATTCTCCCTTTCCGGCCAGTTATCTCATCTCCTTAAGCCCCGATTTTGGATTTTGGATTTAGGGTTTTCGTAATTGAGGATAATTATGGCTTATGGGGACTGATAAATTATTAAGAGTTAATTATTGTTAATTGCAGCTTAATTGGGCTTATTACTGCTGATTTATTTAATGATAAGGCAATCTAGAGAAGAACAGGGTGTGAAATAATTCATCAAGAGAGAGAGCCATCTTCAGGCGATTTTAGAGTGGATTCTTTATGCTAACTGAACATAAATCAATTCACATACCGGCATGTAAAAATTTTTGAGAGTAGTGTGAATTGTGAACACAGACTAGTGGAGAGTAATTTCATGAGAAATATGAAACCGATCTTATTGTATGAAACAAATAAATTACAAGATAATTAGCCTATATTGTGGAGAAGAATTTTGGATTGCTATGAAAGTCATTAAGGATAATATATGGACTTAAATTAGGGTTATAATATGGATTTACACATAATTAGGAGTGATGAAATTAGGTTTGTAATTTAGATTGTAACATGGTTCATAAAATTGGCTTGGAATTGGTATATTTGGATGAGGTTATAGTAATGATCAGAATTGTAATATAGATTGCATTACTAACTAAAATGATCTCTAGAATTTTGTAATATAGATTGCATTACTAACTAAAATGATCTCTAGAATTTTGTAATATAGATTGCATTACTAACTAAAATGATCTCTAGAATTTATTTCTATCGATAATACCAACTTTGTGTGCCAATATACTATTTTTTTGTGTGAGTATGTCATTTCCACCATCAATTATATCATTTCGGATCAAAAATAGTTACAATACCTCATTCTTGCAAGTATTATATTTATGTCAATATATCATTTAAAGGTCAGTACAACATTTTGTATAATTTAGTTGTTTGATTAATTCTAGTTTCAATACCATTGTAGTACGTACAAGAACACCAATTTGTATGGTTTAGTTATTCAATCGTGTTTAGTATTTTGTGGTTAATAAACATAATTTTGGATTGTGCACGAATTTATTGTATAGACATTCAATAATTTTTTTTTTACTGTAATACATATTTTTAGTATCAATAAAAGTTTCGAAGTCACAATATGTATATATTTTTCTAGTTATATTTATTTTTGAAATGTTAATATAAATTTTATGTGCTAATATATATTTATTAGTTAATTTGTGTTAATAGACCATTTTGTATTCCAATATGCTATTTTCAATGTGAATATATCATTTTCACCAGTAATATATCATTTTCTATGCCAATATACTATTTAGTACTATTACATCATATTTATACAATTATGATATTGGTGTCAAGCCAATACAATGTTCTTAGTATTTTTGTGGTTATTCAACATGATTTTTGTTGTTTAGTAAATATTTTTTTTAGTGATGTTGATTAAAGAGTTTTTTGGGCAAATGCATATTTTTAATATCAATAACTATTTTCAAATCATGTTTTATTTTTTTGATTATTTATAGACTACTTTTTATAATGTGGGTATAGATTTCTAAGTTTAATGTATATTTTCTTGCCCATTTCCGTGTTATTATATTGTTTAGCATTCTAATATATTGTTTTATGATAGAGATGACGATAAGAAGAGAGAGGAATTCAAAACCGATGTAATGGAGAAGAGAGAACACACATATGGGAAAATAAAAAATAAGGTAGGCTCTTGGATAAATAATTTTGCACTTAAGTGTCAATGTATCCAAAATACCCTTTTGAATTTAGAGGGTCTTGATTTAATTTGTCATAAACTCTAAAAAAACACGCACTATAGAAGAGCTCATATTAGAAGTAGAAAAAAACTTTGCCCATTATGTAAAGTTTTTAACACGTGTGAAATATCGATAAGAGAAGATTGAAATCTGAGTATCTCCCTAACTCCACTCCTGCCGAGCTATTTATACTTGAATGCCCGTAAAATATATACTTAATAACACAAACGTGTACATCAGTTTTGCTAATTCCCCAATTGAAAAGGCGTAAATGACATGAGCCATTAAAATACACGTTAACTAAAATACCAAAAGAATTCTTAATGTTTGTGCAAGGTAATTCATTGATACCATTTAATCAAAACATGAATGTGAAATGTTTTCAGAAGTTTCTGTTGCAAAATGATAAATGCAAAGGTAAATGAGAATATGTAAGGGGTTTGACCAAGTAATCACTACGTTATATGTGCACGACTCATTAGAGTTTCTTATAAAAGTTGACACATTTTAGCTTCTGAGAAAAATATAAATTACAAGTTTCTCAAAAATATAAATTATATATATTTTAATAAATGAGATATATAACTTACAATATATATATATATATATATATATATATATATATATATATATATATATATATATATATATATATTTCATAATATAAATCATTAAATAAAAATATGAAATTTTTGGGTTATACCAATTGTATTACTTAAGTAAACCTTCTAGAAGAGAACACCACAACAATGTCGATATGCAGCGGCATTTATTTCACAACATTGAACTATATTCCCTTGTTGAGTCTTCAAAATATAGCATTTGAATCATAAATCCCAATATATTATCATGAAATGTGGTATTATACATCAAATACCGGTCTTGATATAGTACACTAGCAATTGAATCTAAATTCACCTAATTGAGACTAGACAAGCTGGATTTATTAATGCCTGAAATTATGACATGAGTGCACATCAAATTACCACCAATTGTTAACTTAACTAGAATTAACCTTCACTCCGCTTTGAAATTATTATATACATAACTTTATAATTATAAATATATAATGGATATGAACATACTAATTTTGACAAAAAAAAATATAATACAAATGACAATATCTTATTTTGTAGTTATAAATACAAGATGTTTTGCATTTTGTAGGTTACATAAAAAATTGATTTTGACTTGTATGGAAAAACACCTTATGCATGTGATATTATGTAAGGGTGTACAATATATGCTCTTTTTATATAGATATTTATCATAATTTCATCTCGTAGAAGTATACCATATATATCTATTTCTAGTTTTCAAATGGTACTTATAAAATTAAACTTCTTGCAAAATTGAGATATAGTATTTATCCGTTTTGTAGAGATATACATGATATTTTGAGATTATTAGGTGTACACATCAAATTATATTACCTTTAGTAGTGCGATAGAATTAGTGTGAATTATATATGTATGTTTTATTATTATTTATCATAAAAATCAGGTTATATTTTTTTAATAATATTAAAAAAATAAAAAGTACAATTTTTATTCAGCATATGCAACAATTCAAAATATATAAAAGATGCATAATTCTCAATAAGCACATGAAAAATAAATTAAGAGTGTATTTTTTTTTCGAAGACCTGCAGGCTATATTTTATTAGTAAGAGTGTAGATTTGCTACTTTAATTTTTGGAGGATCAAGCATATACTTAGCTGGACACGTGTCGTCCGTGTGAAAGAGATCCAAAATTATAGTCTAGTAGAATACGTAAAAAATAAAAAGTACAAACTTTTATTTAGCATATATGACAATTCAAAATATATAAAAGATGCATAATTCTCAATAATAGCACATGAAAAAGGAATTAAGGGCGTGTTTTTTTTTCAAAGACCTGTTGGCTATATTTTATTAGTAAGAATGTAGATTTGTTACTTTAATTTTTGGAGGAGCAAGCATAGCTGGACACGTGTCATCTATTCCAAAATTATAGTCTAATAGAATTACATTAAAATCCCACTACATGAATTTATTGATATCAAAGAATCTAATAAATATAAGTAATAGATTCATGTGGATACACGTGTCAAAACCTGAACAAAATATTTTGCTTTTATTATAACTATTATAATTATAATATAATTATACTTATAAAATTTTGGTATTATTGGGCTAAAATTTTAGTTTCCTCACCTGCATGAGGTAGGATTCGACCTTGCATCCCCTTGATTGAGGGGCGTGTGTTCACATCAACATACCACAACATGAGCATTTTTTTGAGTCTTCTTTTTTATATGAAATATTATAGTCTAATAATAATAATAATAATAATAATAATAATAATAATAATAATAATAATAATAATAATAATTTGTTTGACTTTTCTTCTCATTTCATTTTCTCTCCATAAATTTATTTTTATTTTACCTCAGCCTTAACTCTCTCTGAATTTTGTTTCAGCACGACAAGAGGAAATTTTCCATTCTCTCATTTTTTTTTCTAACTTAAGAAAGAAAAATAGAGAAACTAAAACGCCTTTCACAAAACGAAACCTTCATTCTTCTCCTCTCCCACTCCCAGACTCTCTCCCCCCAAATGCAAACCTAGATAAAATTGATATCTTTCTCTCAGTCTCTATTTCTCTATCGATCTCCAAATTGTTCAAAAAGACCTAAGTTTTTACTTTCCCAAATTCTAATGAAACCCTAGTTCCTCTTGGTCAACAGTGGCTCGTACCAGCACAACTCTAGAGCACGAGCTGAACGGCACACAACAAATTAATGGATTACTCCATGTATGGCTAGGATTAGATTACTAAATGAGTGGCTAGAATAGTTCTAACGGTTAGTTAACTAATGGCTTAGATTAACTCATTTATATTATAAATATAGCCTATGTGTAATCTCACAATCAAGTAATAATACAATAAATTATTCATCTCTCTTCTTTTCTCTATTCTCTCTAAATATTCTAACATGGTATCAACAGCTCAAATCTAACGCCATTTAGATCCTTCCTCTTTTTTTTCTCTCCGTTAAAATTTCTCTCAAGAAATCCTAACCGCAAAGCATATCTCAAAAAAACTATCTTTTTTTCTTTAAATTGTTCATATATCTCGCCAAGAACTTTTCTTTTCAAACTTCCTTCTCCAAAACCTAAAGAACCATCTTTACCTCTTCTTCTTCTCAAGAAATCTTCAAGAAAACCCTAATAATCTTCTTTATCTCTTCTTCTTCTCAAGAAATCTTCAAAAAAATCCTAAAGAACCAACTTTACCATTTCTTCTTCTAAAAAAAATCTTCAAGAAAGTCTAAACAAACATCTTTACATTTTCTTCTTCTCAAGAAATCTTCAAGAAAACCTAAAGAACCAAAAATGCTCAATTTCAACAATCAAATGGATGCCACCTACGAGAATTCTCGATCCCAAAAATTGGTGACATTTACGCACCAAATAGCAACAAAATTAGACGACAATAATTTCCTAATTTGGAAATATCAAATTGAAACTTTGATTATTGGTCATGGCTTACAATCCTATCTCGACCCATCACAAAAACCACCCTTTAAAATTCTCAACATCAAGCCAGGCTCCTCAATTAATTGCAAATCCAATTTTCAACTCATGGAACTGACATGATAAACTTCTCTTGGGTTGGCTACTTTCCTCCATATCGGAGGGGATCGTAGCTCAACTCATCCGTTGCTCGAGTACTGGAGAAGTCTGGCAAGCTCTCCGTCAGCGATACCAATCCACTTCCAAAGCTCGTCGCTTCGATTTAAAATTTCAACTTCAAACTCTCAAACAACAAGGTATGTCATGTTCTAACTATCTCAACCAAAAGAAGTTCTTAGCTGATCAATTAGCCATAATTGGATGTTCCATTACGGATGCCGATCTAATTGATTTATGCCTCGCCGGACATGGTCCTGAGTTCGAAAGCTTCGTCACAGCCTTCAACCAACGAACAGATTCTCCCTCATTTCCCGCCTTCTGCTCGAGTTTGATAAGTCAGGAACTCCTAATCAAAAGGAATCGATTGATCTTCCCATCCGCTCTAATGGCGGTTTCGAGTACGAGATTTGGAGGTAACGTTGGAAATACCTCATCATTCTTCTCCAATTACTCTTTCTCTCCTTTTCTACCCCAACCAAATAACCTCAATGCACCGCCGCCTTATTCCCAACCAAATAACCTCAATATCCAACTTGGCCACTCTCAATCCTCTATTCTGGGTCCAGTTCCAAATCAATCTTTTCTTGAAGCACTCGCCAACCAAATTATCAACACTCGATTTTCTCATAATCGGGGCAACAATAAAAATCGCGACAAATGTAATAATAATAATAATAATAATAATAATAATAATAATAATAATAATAATAATAATAATAATAATAATAATAATAATAATAATAATAATAATAATAATAATAATCGTAAAAAGATCCGGTGCCAAATTTGTAAAATTCCAGGTCATACTGCCGAGATACGTCGTTGACGCAACCAAAATCGCCAACCTCAAGCCAATACGAGCTACGCTCCACCAATCGTCACTGATGGCTGGTACTTGAATTCGGGCGTCACCAATCATGTTACATCTGACGTCGCCAACCTAGACTCACACACTCCATATCTTGGCACGGATCAAATTCCTGTCGGGAATGGAGCAGGTTTGGAAATTCAAAATCTTGGTCAAACTTATTTTAATTCTTCTACATACCATTTAAAACTTACTAATGTCTTGCATGTCCCTCAAATAACCAAAAACATCATAAGTATCTCACAATTCACAAAAGATAATCAAGTTATTATTGAATTTAATCCATCTTCTTGTCTTATTAAGGACCTAGTAACTGGAACCCCTCTTCTCAAGGCTTCTTTAGATAATGGATTGTACCGACTACTCTCTACATTTCATAACCAACCTTCCGCCTTCTTTGGTGTCAAGGCACCAGCCGACGTTTGGCACCAACGTTTAGGTCATACATCGTCTAGTGTTATTAGGAATTTAATTTCCCAAAATAAACTAAGTGTGTCATCTAATAAATTATGTTTTAAACATTCCGACATTCGCTCTCGTGAGCCTTTAGAGTTAGTACGCTCTGATGTATGGGGGCCTTCTCCAGTTACTTCACACTCTGGTTCAAGTTATTTTGTAATTTTTATTGATGATTTTTCACGTTTTACTTGGATATATTTCTTCTATTCTAAATCACAGGTACCACAAATTTTCGCCCTCTTCAAAGAAAGATTGAGAATCATCTCGCTCGATCAATTAAGACACTCCAAACAGATGGCAACACCGAGTTTCTGCCAATTCGACGAATGTTTCCCTCCATCACACATATTATTTCCTTCCCGCATACGCCTGAGCAGAACGGACGTGCTGAACGAAAACACCGTCACATCGTGAATCTCTCCCTCTCCACCATGGCCTTCGCTTCCATTCCGCAACTCTTCTGGGATGACATCTTCTATAGTATTGTCCACCTAATCAACAACATTCCAAACACAAACTCTCCACAATCCTTTCCATACCAGATTCTTTTTCACAAAGAACCTGATTATTCATTCTTTCGAATTCTTGGATGTCGGTGTTTTCCCTACATAAGGCCATACAACTCACACAAGCTCGAACTCCGCTCCATGCCACATGTTTTTCTCGGTTACTCTCCTTCTCACAAAGGCTACAAATGTCTTCATCTTCCCACATATCGATTATACATTAGTCGACATGTTGTGTTTGACGAAACCCATTTTCCCTTTCAACATCTCTCGACAAACCCATCATCCTCCACTCCACATACATCTCAACATACTACTCTCTCTCTCTTCTTGAAAACAACCATCCCACCATAACACCCTCTTCCAACAACAACCCACCACCCTCTTCCGCATCCTTTCTTCCCGAACCACAACCATCAACTCATCCCATGGTCACTCGAACACGCGATAATACTTGCAAAGCCAAGAAACACACCGACTTTGTCACCTACACTTCCACCAAGCATCCCATCTCTACATCTCTACTTCCTGACGAAATTGAACCTACTTGCTTCACAAATGCAAAAAACACCCCAAATGGCGAACTGCAATGGAAGAAGAATTTAATGCACTTCTTCAAAATAAGACATGGACCTTAGTAGCACCCAACTCCACTCAAAATCTTGTCGGGTGTAAATGGGTATTTAAAATCAAGAAAAACTCTGATGGCTCTATCCAACGCTACAAAGCTCGTCTTGTTGCCAAAGGATACCACCAAGAAGAAGATATCGACTATACGGAAACATTCAGTCCCGTTGTTAAACCCACAACAATTCGTGTTCTCCTTACCATTGCCCTTTCTCATTCGTGGCCTATTCGGCAACTCGACGTAAATAATGCATTTCTAAATGGAGAACTCGAAGAAACAGTTTTTATGCAACAACCACCAGGCTTCTCTGACCCTACTAGGCCACATTATGTGTGCCAACTTCACAAAGCGCTTTACGGACTCAAACAAGCTCCTCGCGCATGGTTTTACAAACTCAAAACCACTCTATCTAGTCTTGGCTTCGCAAGCTCCATTTCCGACCCCTCTCTCTTCATTCGCAAGAAGGATAATGACCTGACCTTCATTCTCATCTACGTTGACGATATCCTTATCACTGGGAACAACACCTCGATCATCCAAACTCTCGTCGATGATCTTCATTCCCAATTCTCGCTCAAAGACCTTGGCCCACTTCACTACTTCCTTGGCATTGAAGCTCACACTTCTCCCGAGGGAATTCATCTTTCCCAACCTCAATACATCCTCAACCTCCTCCAAAAAGCAAAAATGGATGGCGCCAAACCCTGTCCCTCGCCTATTCTTGTAGGAGAACAACTCTCCAAATTTGATGGTGAACCCATGGACAACCCTACTCTCTATCGCAGTGTTGTTGGGGCCCTTCAATATGCTACCATCACACACCCTGAAATCTCGTTTGCCGTCAACAAGGTCTCTCAATTCATGCACTCCCCAACAACCACACATTGGACCGCCGTTAAGCGCATTCTTCGCTATCTCAAAGGAACGGTCACTCTAGGACTTCAACTACGCCCCGCAACATCTCTTTTTCTCCAGGCTTTCTCTGATGCTGATTGGGCAGGCTGTCCAGATGACCGGCGATCCACCACAGGCTACTGCATCTTCCTTGGCCCCAATCTAATCTCGTGGAGTTCCAAGAAACAAGGGACGGTCTCTCGATCTAGTACCGAGGCTGAGTATCGTAGCCTTGCCATGGCTACCCAAGAAATCGTGTGGCTCCAATCCCTTCTCTTCGAACTTCACATCCCTCAAACACGACGTCCCGTCCTATGGTGCGACAACATTGGTGCTACCTACCTTGCTCAAAACCCGATTTTTCATTCCCGCACTAAACACATCAGCATCGATTTCCATTTCGTTCGCGAGCTTACAACTTCAAAACAATTGCTCGTCCAATTTATCAGCACCAAGGATCAGATCGCGGATGTTCTTATGAAGGGATTGTCTACTCCACATTTTCAACTACTTCGTCACACGCTCACCGTTCGAGAACTAGTTTCGCTTGACGGGGGGTGATAGAGTACAAGGATATATTGATAAAATATTAGAAAGCTAATTAGGAGTTGATTACTCAATGTATGGCTAGGATTAGATTACTAAATGAGTGGCTAGAATAGTTCTAATGGCTAGTTAACTAATGGCTTAGATTAACTCATTTATATTATAAATAGAGCCTATGTATAATCTCGCAATCAAGCAATAATACAATAAATTGTTCATCTCTCTTATTTCCTCTATTCTCTCTAAATATTCTAACACTCTATTTTCTCTATCGATCTCCAAATTGTTCAAAAAGACCTAAGTTTTTACTTTCCCAAATTCTGATGAAACCCCAGTTCCTCTTGGTCAACAATGGCTCGTACCAGCACAACTCTAGCGCACGAGCTGAACGGCACACAACAAAACAATGGCGAGCTCCAAAAGCACACAGCAAAATAATGGCACACAACAAAATAATGGCGAGCTCCAAAAGCACACGGCAAAACAATGGCACACAACAAAATAATGGCGAGCTCCAAAAGCACACAGCAAAACAATGGCACACATCAAAACAATGGCGAGCTCCAAAAGCACACAGTAAAACAATGGCACATAGCAAAGCAATGGAGAGCTCCAAAAGCACACAGGATCTCTTGATCTGAACCTACCCTGATGCGAGAACCAACGAAAGCATGAATCTCCTCTGAACGCTCCAACATAAGAGGGCGCAAAGGAGAGAGCTAAGGTCAGAATCGGATCCTTCTATTGTTGCCTCAGACAGTATGGTATGTTTCCTTCCGTTGTGGTCTCAACCACAAAATTGCAAACAATTTCTCAAATTATTTAGAAGGGTTTGTTTCCATCTGTTGTTGCTTCAGTCATAAACGATTTCTGTTGGAAGAGGGCTGTTTCAGTTCAAGCCTCACTGATTTGTGCTGAGTATGGTAAATTCTGGATGGTACTTTGCGAAATTAAAATTTCTCTTTTTTTCTTATGACCTCTCTTTTTCTTTATTTTCTCTTTCGGCTCTCGATTTGACGCATTTTACTGAGAATTGGTGTCGAGTCAGAGGAAGATTTCAGCATTAAAATCTGTTCACACTACTGAAGTCAATCCTTCTACTATGTAAGAGAATAAGGATTTGTGCTGAGTAACCTCAGATGCACCTCTTCCCAAGGATGATAAGGAGAAGAAGGAAGAGAAAAAAGATTTTCCATGTGGTAATTAATATGATTCTCTCCTTATTTACCTTAATTTTTATTTTATTTTGTTTCAATTGTAGGTTGAATATAAGTTAGGCAAGTTGATCAATTTGAATTCATAAGGGACCAGTTCAACTGTACTGGTAAAGATTCTGTGATATTAAGCTAGTATCTTTGTATCTCTACAGTTGTATTTTTTTGCTTTTAAATGCCAATGGTATTCTTAACTACAACATTTTTTTTTATTTCGGTTTTGATTTTTATATTTGAATAAAATCATTTAATATATTTCGTTCAATTAGACTTAATGTGCGAATTTTAATGCAGGTTGGAGTATGTTGCTAGAATCTGGATCACAATAATTCCTATAATTGTAAGTTCTTATTAACCTAATAACTATCCAATCTTGACTAACTATATAAAGCGGGTCCCACACATAGGTTCCGTCATACACTTATTGTGATAAAGATTACTAATATATTTTTGTTATACAAAGATTACAAACACACTTAACTTATAGGTTTGGTTAAAACATATTTTTGTTTGACTTTTTTCATTATGCAGATCATGTCGTACATAAATTCATAATTCTTGTCTTGTATATTCAATGGCCTAAAACTTGGTTTGTCTCTATTTTATATATATTTTTTTAATTAAAGACAAAGTAAGGGTTCATGTCTAGAATTGGTCAGGTTGAATCTTAATGAAACATGTGAGCTTAAAAAGATTGCATAATTTCTGCTCTGTGACTGAGTCCCTTCTCATATTCTAATTGCCTGTTCAAATCCATATGAGCTTGGAAAGGTCAGATAACTATCCCATCTCTAGTTATATCTCTGTATCATCTCTAGAATTACACAAGTGTCAGTTACATTTCTGTCCCATCTCTTCAACTCTCGCAATTGTCATTAAATTTTTTATATATCGAAGATTCACCATTGTTAGATGGTCATTATTAATTTATTATGACTGATATTGTAGAAGAAGATTTCATTTATTAGACCCAAAAAGATATATTGACACTAAAAAAAATATTTATGTTTAATATATATTCAGAGAAATATAGTATAAGAATTCATAATTCATATCTATCCTTGAAAAGTTATATTGGCACTAAAAATAAAAAAGAAAATAGATAGACATATTGTACTTATTTTTACTTTTCAATATTTCCTTTTGTTATGATTTATTGGAAATATCAGAAAAGACAAGGGAAAAATGCACATGACCATTATATATATATATATATATATAGTGACTAAACAACTTGTACAAGCAAAGTCCGGATTTTGCTTATGATCAAAATTCATCAAAAATTTAAATTTCAACCGCGGATGGAATATATATTTTTTGAATATGATGTAGATTAATTTTCACAAGAATCGAAATATTATATCATTGCCATCATGTATCATCAAAATTCATCAAAATATATATAATATGTATTATATATATTTTGATGAATTTTGATGATATATGATGATAATGATATAATATTCCAATTCTTGTGAAAATTAATCTACAATATATTCAAAATATATATATTCCATCCATACGGTTAAAATTTGAATTTTTGATGATATATATAGTATTTTAGTTACAAGTAAAATTCGAATTTTGCTTGTACAAGTTATTTAGTCATATATATATATATATATATATATATATATATCATAGTCGATTATTTTCTTGTTGTAATTATATTGCAGATCTTTAAGAGGTACTCAATTTGGTTGAAGAACTGAGATAGCTGGCTCCGTTATTAGTCTTGTATGAGAAACCCGATGCCATCAAATGATCACTTCCAGTTGGGTTGTTCAATAAATGTACCATGCATCTAAATCGTCGAAACTACAACTATCCCTAATCTCAACTGTAAGCGTGAAAGCCGTAGATATTTCCATTATGTGGATTTTTAGGATATAGGGTTTTCATATAGAAGGCAAAGAATTCATATTTTGGTTTTGTAATTATTGTACAAATTTTTCTATATAACATAATCATATAAATTATGTGGATTTATAATTGTTGATGTTTGATGTGGTTCAATATTTGTTAATGTGTCTTGATGTATTTTGATGTAGTGGCATTTATTATTGTGAAAATATATAGCATTCAACAACATTTGCAAATGTTCCCGATTATGTTATCCATGCATTAAAACTTCTATTATCCAAGCATTTAGATATGATCTTTTTGCTATAACATGGGCATTTTGAAACGTTGCCATTGTTACAATTGCTGGATATCGTAGCTGCCTTATTTCTCACCATCCACGACATTTCACAATACTAGAAACTTTAGCATTTATTGGCGGGAATTTGTATATGCCGCCGAATGCATCACTTTTCCGGTATTTCGATAAATGCATCCGTTACTTTTAGCGAGTGCTACCTAAACAACAAATAAAGCAAATGCCGTATAGTGTAATGCCAGCATTAAAATATGTATTTAGTGGCATTTTAGAATGTTGTTGAATAGTGATATTGTTATAGTGGAACTAATCTGGCACGCTTTATATATGCTAAATTGCTAACTTCTTTTAAGTTCATTACGCTAAGAAATATATTGTAAAGAAATAGGGTAAATGCGATGAATCAGGTTCTAAGTGACTCTTCACTGGGGTCTCTCTCTGTAACATAAATATTTTATTTTTTTTAAATTATAAAATTCCGTAGGCAATCGCTTATTGAGATTCAAAAAAAAAATAATAAATAGTCCACTTAAATTGGATTGGATGAATATGAGATTTGAACTTCAAACCTCTAATTTGAAGTGAGGGCTGCGTAGCTTGTTCATTCAAGCTATATACAATTCTTCTAATTTAGAGCTTTGATGCCATGTGTTATTTTTGAAGATTTTATGTGGTATATATTGTGTAATATTTGAAGAATTTAATGAAAACAAGATTTTAAGCGGCACAATAAATCAAAAAGAAAAATATAGTTCGCACTATTATAAGAAAGCGAGAGAGGATCTCACTCCGCTTTGATGCGTTATACAAAAGTTGAAATAAAATAGAAATTAAATATGAACACATACTATTGATCAAGATGGATATCTGATATTGAATTTAAAGAAAGTATATAAACATATGGTTGCCATATTTTGCAGAATTTAAAGAATTAGCAAGTAGAAAATATGTTGATACTACATATTTTATTTTTTAGTTATTTATTTTCATTATTTAAATAGATGCATATAAAAATAAGGATTGAATTGTGCAAAATTATGGAGGTTGAATTCTGCAATTCTTTTTTAAAGTCGTTTATTGTGAATTACATGAAGGATATTTCCAAGTGAATTTCCAAAAAAAAAAAAAAAACAAGATTTAAAACTAAATTCCATTTTGACACATCGCACTCTCGTATTCTGGTTTCAGAGTGCAAATTTGCAAATAATCCTTAGCATGCTATGACCCATCACCAAATTGCACCCAATTTTTCGAAGTAATTTCTTAAGTAATTTTTTTAAGAATATTATATACTTTTTTCCTTTTTTTTTTGAAGAATTTGGAGGAGATTTAGTTATCCCCTTCCAAAATAAATTTTCATTATATAATCTGAATTGTTACATAGTTTCTTTTTTTTTACATATTTCAATTAAAAAAAATAATAAAGAAAAATAATTGGACTTTTACAACTTAAGCCGGCCTAAGCTCAATCTAAGAAAATAAGATATCTAAGAACCAGATAAATTATAGTCCAGTTTTTATATACTGTTTAAATCCACATTTGTTTTAGACAAAAACTAACAATATTATATTATATTGAAGTTTTATAACTTTCTATTTTATTCTTAATGTTGGAGCGCCCGAAGTGCGGCATCTTGTTAGCATGCAAAATCACAATTAATCCTAACCTTCGCCTAACACACATCATAATTAATCCTCTGTCAATCTCCACCCAGCATTGCATCTCTCTCTCGAGTTCTTTCTTTCTCTCAGTATCTCTCGAGCTCTTTCTCTCTCTCAAGCTCTCCTCTACTAAGGTTGTTTGAAATTGGAAAGTGCGGTGAGTTTTCTCCTTGCTTCTTTTGGCGCTGAGGCTTGAGCATCTCCTTTCTCCCCTTTCTTTTCTTTCTTGTTGCTTCAATTTTGTATTCATTGATCTTCTTGCTTCATTCTAATCTCGCCTTTTGCCACACGTTGGACCTTATTTGGATTTTACAGTTTCATTTATCAAGAAAGAATCATGCTTTAAGGATTTAAACATCTTGCATTGGGTTTCTTTTAAGAGTAAGAAGAGGGATATGATTGATTTTTCTAAAAAAAAGAAGAGATATGTGGTTGGCTTGTTCTACTTATTTTTTTTTTTTTTGAAGGAGCTTCAGGCGATTATCTATTTTGCTCTTTTCATTAATAAAATAATAGTTTTGGATACACATATAATGACAATTACACACATGAAAAAAGAAGAAAGACAAGAAATGAAAGTTCCTATCACAAGATCAACATCTTCTATAGATTTTCCGACCACCAACCAGCCAATTCCTTGATTTCCCGTACAATCATCTTGTGTGATTTTGTTTTGTGTTGAAATATGCGACAATTTCTTTCTCTCCAAATGCACTAGATAGTTGCTGTGTATATTCCATCCCATTTTTTTGTTAGGTTTGGAAGCACGGTACGCCTATTTTGTTCTACTTATTAAAGCTCTACAATTTCTGTTGGAATTTGTTTCTTTGATTATACTTGTATGTGCCACCAGTCCATTTTTTCATACCAGTTAGATATATACTTGACTTATTGTAACAATTCAAGTTCAACAACATTAATTTAGCAATAATTTTGAGATATAAGTAGTTATGGCACAAATTAGAGGCATTTGATTCATCTGCATATTGATACTTAGAGGTACTGGTATGAATTGGATTTAGGTTTCAGTACCAATATGAAGCTACATGTTGCTATTTGTTTGCACTAATTTGTACTGGATTTAGGTTCTTGCAAATTATTATATTGTTAATTGCATCATTTATTGGCTTTTAAATAATCACGTAATTACCATGAAAATTATTTTTCTAGTACATTAAACTGGTGAAGGGGAGAAGAAAAGCAAGAAGGGACAAAATACATGATAATATTGACATATAGGGCTGAAATTATTAAGACTAGTGTATTTCCCGCACTCCACTGCGATATTAACATTTCAATAATAACCTATCTAAATTTACATTCCCTTATCATCATGTATTGTAAAATACTAAAACATATAAGGACACATCAATCATTTTTGACATATTATTTGTTTTATGACATATAGGGATAATTGATATTTCAATTCAATATTGATATTTATATTTCTGTTTAATATTCATATTTTTATTGTTGTTAGTAACGCAAATATAAAACTTAGTAGAGAGAGAGAGAGACACTATTGTCATACCATATTAAATACTGATATCCATATCAAGTACTGAGATACTGTATCCGATACTTCACTCAGCGTAGCTTGATATTTTTATTTCAAAATAATAAAATATACTACAAAAATACTTTTTGTATCCACATCAGATACTTTGAGATCCTGTGTAGCGGGTCGTTGAATTGTGGGTTTAAAATATGAAGAACGTTGTTCATGGGATTACTGCAAGTACCATACGACATTAGGTTTCATAGAAATACGAAGTGAGATTATAATAGTTAAGTACAACATGTTTTTGTTTTACTGTTCTTTTCTCATTTCCAAGTAATGATGGTGTAAATCCAAACCGGTCCGAATTGAATCCGAGAAATTTTGGATCTGGATCAGATTTTATAGTCGGATACGGTATTAAAATATCAGATTCGATTTCTTATTTACAGGCGCCGAATTTTAGTTTGGATAATATCAAATACAAACGATAGCATCTATCAACTCAAATTGTAAAATTCAGGTACCCATCATCGAACTCAAATTTTATGTTAGTTTCAATACCTATTTAGTTAATTTGAAATATATATATATATATATATATATATATATATATATATAGGGAGGGGATATATAGACCAATTTTTATACCAAATTTCTTACACATAACAGATTTTAGATAATTCCGTTATCTCCATCTCTACTGTTTCCGTCCCTCCCTGTTCCGTACCCATCTCTCTCTCTCTCTCTCCAGTGTCTCTCTGTTCCGCACCCCTTTTTCTCTCCTCCAGATCTCTCTCGCCTCCTCAAGAAACTTCAGCAGTCGCTTCTCCTTTTCACCTCTTTTCAGTGAATCTCTTCTACCGCCTGAAGTTTCGACCGGAATGGTCGGGTGTGCTCTAGTGCTGCCGGAATTCCAGCGATATCTCACTCAGCGGCAGGACATGGCTTCTATTGAGAGATTCGCCACTGCTTCATACTCTAAGATCAATCAAATTCATTGTAAATTGCTTCATATTAGGGCTATTAGGTCTTAATTTGTTCTAAATTGGGGTTATTTGGTCTAAATTAGGGTTATTGAAGCCAAATTAGTTCTGAATTAGGTCTAATTTAGCTTGATTCGGAGGAAATAGGGGCATTTTGGATGAATTAGGTCCGAATTGGGTTTACAATTTTAGTGAAGAAAATTAAAAAGAGAGAGAGAAAAGAATTAAGCTCTTTTTGATGGTATCTGCTTGGATTATGGTAGTTTACTTTCAAGTAGAGCTCGTGACAGAGGTAAGCCTTTTGGTTTATTAATTTTCTATATCATATTAGATATTAAAATATTTGTATTTTTCTTTCTCTTCAGGCTGAGAAGTAGCAGTTTTCTTTTGCTATCATCAACAAATGATAAAATGGATGATGGACAATGCCGGTGGGACACTCTTGCACATTATCTTGTGTGGTTCTTTAAATGGAATAGAAGCTCCGAAATGGATTAGTGTCTAGTTTTACTGTACTTATGTTCAGTATTGTAATGATGAAATTAAGATCGTATTAGAAATTAGTTCAAGTTTTGTAAATTTTTTTGAATTTAAAAATATGTAAATTTGTGAATTGAGAATTATCATTTTTTTGTTATCTTGAATGAAACTTGCTCCATGTCTTGCCAACGGTTATTGCTTCATTTCCCACAGAATAACTTTGTTAAGTGGTTTCAGATAAATTCAACACTGAAGAATTGATTAGAATGGTTGTGCTTAATTTAGCATGATTATTTTTATGAAGGATTATTCCAAAAACAATAGAATCAAGGGGATATTTCGAAATCATACAATCATTGTGTTTAAATCATACATTATTTACACAGCTCATTCATACAAATTTAAAAAAGGTGGCTCATTCATACAAATTTAAAAAAGGTCTTTCAACATCATTCATCCAATATTTCATACAAAAACAGAATATTTTCACAACTCATTCATCCAATATTTACAAAAACATTAATCCAATATATACACACAACTCATTATTTCCAAAATATTCATACACAGTTTTTCATACATCAAAACACCAAATTTATAAAATTCCAATTTCTAGTCCTAATTCTAACCCTAATCCTATAACCCTATCTTCAGTCCACTCATTCATTCATAGCTTTATCACGGCCTCGTGATTCCAAGTTCCATTCATTCATCCTTATTTCTGTCTCTTTATTTCTTCACCTGAAATTGATTATGTTTGGAATTAGTTAGTATGAATTGAGAAATTACTTGATGTTGATGATGCACTGATCTCATTCAATTTAACTGCAAGTCCTAATTCAAAAGAATTGCCATTTTCGCAATTCTAAATAATCCTAATTCATTTAACTAATTCATCCAATTTAATAATCCTAGTAAGTCACTGTTTACATATAAATAATCCTAATTCATTCAATTTAACCAAATTCAAGCCTAAGAAACATCAAATCATACCTAAATTAACCAAATTCATTTAAGACGCCTTGACTCATTCAATATACCCTATTTAAGACCTAATAGGCCAATTCAGTGCTAAATAACCACAATTCAGCCCTACAATTTATCAAATTGAGCCTTAATTCGGACTTCATAATTAAATTCAAGTGATTATCCTTCAATAGCACCAGTAAAACACCAAATGACCCCCAAAGAGCACAGTCCAAGGAGTGACGAAAAGACCAACTAATCAGAAAGAGTAAAATCAAAGAAAAACATTTGATTCGTGCTTCATGAAGATCTCCATAACTCAGGCGAGTGAGAGAAGCCTGAGTTATGGAGATTCTGTTCTGAGGAGATGAAGAGAGATTCTCTTCTGTTCTGAAGAGAGGATTGTGTTATGATTTCTTCTGGAGATTCTGTTCTGAAGAGAGCTGTTTTGACTTCTGTGGGGACGCGAGAGGTACTGGACGGAAGCACAGACGGAAATTTTTTAAGAGACGGAGCGGAATAAGCTAGACGGAAAACTTCTAAAATCTCGTTATGTGTAGAAAAAATGGTATAAAAATTGGTCTATATATCCCCTCCCGAGAGGGGATATATAGACCAATTTTTATACCAAATATATATATAGACTAAAAAATATATATATATATATATATATATATATATATATATATATATATATATATATATATAGATAGATAGACTAAAATACATACGAAAGCACATGTCTTATTTTGCTTACGGATGCATATTTGGTTATAAAAAATGAAAATTCAAATTTCAACCGTACGAATGTAATATATATGTTTTGAATATATTGTGGATCAATTTTCACATGAATCAAAATAATATATTATTACCATCATGTATCATCAAAATATATATCACTATCATCATACCATATAAATACATATTTGGCAAATCTAACAATGTATTTTATAAATCTGGCCCATTAGTAATATTATTATGTGTAACAATAATATACGAAGAAGGCTGGGAAACTATTGGTCTGAATTCTGATCAGTCATTTTATAATTACAATAATTGTGCCTTTACAAACTATACATGACTTCAAACAATATTTGGCAAATCTGGGAAAAATATTGGAGTAACATTGGAAGTATACAAATGGTAAAAATATTTTTTGAAGATATTTAGGCTCCAGAAAGAGAACTAAAATCAAATTTCCATTTTAGAGAAGGAACTACTTGCTTACAAAATAATATTAGAAACCACGCATAATAGATAATCTCCAATACAATACAATACAATATGAGCCTTATAATAATATATTGCAGGTCATAATACCTGCTAGTTAAGTGGGCTCTACTATATATTCAAAATATGTATACCTGTTTATTGACTCCAAACAATGAAAATAAAGCACTCTAATGCATGACAACACATAATGACATCCAATCTAACAAAGATAAATTTATTTGGATGATGAATATACCATTATTCAAAAACTAGAGAGAACCTTCTTCATGACTGGCCTTGGGCGGTACAAGGCTTCTAACGGAACGGCCTTAGGGAGAGTCAATCCCGAACCTTCAGTCATATCAACAAGTTCATCTCCGACTCGTTTCCAATCAAAGCATTGAATAAGAGTCCCCAATATAAGTCCGACTTCACGTACTGCAAGCCCTTCTCCAGGACACCTCCTCCTTCCCATTCCAAAGGGAATCATCCCTTTCGGCTTGCTCTCTCCTTCAAATCTCTCGGGTTTGAACTTGGTCGGCTCGTCCCACAAACTTGGATCTCTGTGAATATGGTATGCATTTACCAAAAGCATAGTTCCTGATGGAATTTCATAACCGCCGATGGTGACTTGTTCACGTGATTCATGGGGTACAAGAAGTGGGGCTCCAGGATACAAGCGGAGCACTTCTTGGAGGATGGAATGGAGATAAGGAAGATTTTCCATGTCGGATTCTTGTATGAGCCGTTCATTTCCAACATGTTCATTGATTTCGTGTGTTGCCTTCTTGAGTACATCTGGATTGTTCAATAAAAGAGTCATCGCCCATTCCACTGAATTGGATGATGTATCGGTCCCTGCTTGCAACAAGCTCTGTTGAGAAGGCATATAAATTGAACAACTTAATAAATATTTTCTTAAATCAAAATGATTTATTAGTAATACTTAACTAGTATCAATTAGATGGTACTTACGATGGCAATGATTTGAATAATCTTGTCATCATATTTTTCAGGATTTTCTTTCTGCAACTCTAGCAACTTGGCAATCATCGTCTTCTTCTTCTCGCCACCTTCTCTTCGATGCTCGTCAATCAATTTTTGTGTCATCTCTTTATTCAACTCAGCCAAGTGCTTCAGCTTCTTTGAGACTCCTGTCACTCCGAGCAGCCTTAGAATAGGCAAGAAATCCTCTACATTGGAGGCTCCGCTAAATGCAAAGAACTCCTCCACTGCCTCCCTAAATTTCTTCGTCTCCTCCAAGTCATCTATGTTGTCTCCATAAAATCTCTTCCCGGCAATCATCGTCATCATTATATTCAATGACAGTTCAAACAATTTTGATTTCAAGTCAACCTTTTCAAAATAATTTGACCCCATTGTACTAGTTGAAGCGGTATTCCAAGACTGAAAGAGTCGGCGAGCCAAGTCGTGGACTTCTCCGAATCTGACGTCTGAGGTGGCATGCAACCGTTGGGCAGAAAGAACCTCCATGGCCGCAACCTGACGAACATTTCGCCAGTGAGGCCCGTAGTTGGCCGCACCAATATGTTTATAATCAAAAGTAACATCTTTTACAGATGGTAAATGGGGTCGGTTGGAGAAGGCCATGTCATGAGTAGTGAAACACTGCTCGGCTAGGGAGTACGAAGAGATTACAAGGACGGGACGGGATCCGAAATGGAGAAAAGTGGCCGGGCCGTACTTTTCAGCCACACGAGCCAGAGTTTGATGGAGAGGCTTCTTCAAGAGATAGAGGTGCCCGATTAACAGAAGCGCTGGCGGGCTCGGTGGGAGCTTTTTGCTCTTGGATTTGTTGATGAAAGAGAGAGAAACTTTGATGAATATGAGGCAAACAAGAGAGAGTAAAATGGACTTGAAGGAGAATATTGCAACTCCCATTGTGAGGTAGAAACTAAAATGATATTTTTGTGTTGAAATGAATTAAAAAGGCTGAAATCTTTAGGAATTGTTTTTGTTTTATGATATTTTGCATGAAATGGAATGATGGATGAGAGGAAGTATTTATAGAGGGAGGGATGTAGGGAGACTCTTAATCATGGTACCTTTCACTTAAAAAAATAATGAAAAAATAATGAAATTTCTTATGTAAGCATATGCATCAGCTTTAATATCTAGTTCTAGATTCCTTTTATTCAATCACATGGGTTGTAGTCTTCTAGAATTGACATTTTGCATATATAAGTTAGACTATTTAATTTTCATATTAATTAATTAATGTAGAATTAATTAGTATATATATATAGGCCCAAAATGGATATTTCATTTTATATTTTGTTTTTAGATGGAACCTAAAATTGGTGGGTTGATAAACTTTATTAAATATTTGTTACACAAATTGCATTTGTCCGGAGTCGAATTGTGTTTGATAGACATTGTAAATATTTGAGACTTCATTGTATAGTCTATTTTTTAGACCGAACCTGAAATTTGTGGGTTGGTAGATTTCGCTAAATATTTATTATACAAAATTGTATTTGTCGGGACTCGAATTGGAGTCTCTTCCGAAGTTCAAAAATGCATTACCGCTTGTACGGGTGTTCATGGATTGAGTTGAGCGGGCTTAGATCAAAATGCGAACCCAACCCAATTATACTGGGTTTGTATTTTTCCAGCCCAATCCAAACCATGATACTTTGAAACCCACCAAATCCGATGAAATCTAGCTCAAAACCCATCAAATCCGATAATATATGCTTTAAGATCCACCCAATCCGGCAATATTTATATCATTCATATATCTCAATATAACACATAAAATAATTATAAAACTCAAAATTTCATTAGTAGACCATTCAATTAAAAATGAATAAACTTACTTACTAATTGTCAAACTATAGTAAAACAATTTAATAATAATAGTAGGAAAGTTTTATTTATGTTAACTTTTTATTGGAAAGTTATAATTTTAGATTTAAAGAATATTTTTTATGGCATTAATTGTATTTGAAATAAAAAAAAAGGAAATATTTTATATGTTAATTAACTTATATGAATTGGGTTGGATTAAAGTGGATTTATAATTACAAATCCGTAACCCAATCCGTTATTCTGGGTTAATTAAAATATTAATCCGACCCTATCCAATGACTTCAAAAAAACCCGGCTGGATTGGTTTAGATTGGGTGGGTTGGAGTGTAACACCCAAATTTTTTAATTTTAGGGCTAGGGGTATTTTGATAATTTCATATAATTATTTTTGGGAATGATTTTTTTATATATAAATTAATATATTTTAAATAATATGTTTAGAAATTGACTTCAAGAAAAACTGAATTTTGTACTGTAAATTGATAAGAATATTGTTTGATTTTATTATTTTATAAAGTTGCATCAGTGAAATAAATTTTAATAAATTCTGAATTTGGCGTGTAGGTTCCCCCTTGCCATGTTTGATATTCTAGAACTTCCAAATTTCCAATTCCGACTTAATTCCATATCATTCCCTAATTAATTTTCGTTCGTATCAAATCAGCCAAATTAATAAAAATAAGGAAGTTACGTATCATTTTTCTTTGTTTGCTTTCTAAAATCCAGCACATAAATTGAGCCATGCATTCTCTCTTCAAAATTAGAACCCTAAATATGTTACCATATATTTATTTATTCTTTCATGTATGACAGCACCAAATTAAATCATCTGAATATCAAATATTTGTCTCCCTTCCTTCTTTGTCCTAATTTGCTTTTATTTCCTCCAGCCGCCACCTTATCTTTGGTCTTCATCTCTCTCTCTCTCTCTCTCTCTCTCTTCCCATGTTACAATTCTGCCAAAAAGAAATTGAAATTTGATTCCTTCCTCCACTTATGGTTTCATACAAGACAAAAGATCCATCATGGCCCATTCAAATCAAGCCATGTGTGCAAGTTTGTTCATAATTTCCAATCGTATTCTGACATGTGGCTTCTTCTTCTTCTTGTGTTAATAAAGGTATCCTTTATCATCCCAATCTTTTCTACTGAGGCAAGCTAAGTTTGAACACATATTTATGCTTTCAACAATTATTTTAATTAATAATTAAATCTTGCTAAATACTAGTATATTTATTTTTAAATTATTTTAATTCTATCTAATTGTTTGCAAGTAATAATAATATTATATTTTATTATTTCTATTAATGGGGTTGTCTATGGAGCGGTCGTGGAGAGTTGGAAGGTATAAAATTAGTGATATCTGTTTTGATGTCTTGTAAAGCTATTTCAGGTTAGAGATTTTCCTATTGTTTCTCCTTTGGTTCCATTTAAATATATTTCGATTATGTTTGATATATTATATTATGTTTCTCCTTGATAAATTATACTTCCGTTGGTATATTATGATATTTGTAATTATTTCGATTTGAATTAGAGAGTTTGTTGAAATAATGATGAGGGTTAATTAATTAAATATCATAAATGATATGTTTCATTATTTTTAGGGACTATATAGTCCGTAATAATAATATATTTTCTTTTTATTATTTCATATGAAGCTATAAGAATTATGAAATTAAATAAAAGAAAATAAGATAAACTAAGATGAGATAATAAAATAAGATGAACGAAGACATAATCGGATAAGATAAACTTAAATAAAATAAGAGAAGAAAACAAAACAAAACAAAAGAGAAATAAAAAAAAAAGAGAAGAGAAGAAAAGAAGAAGTCGGATCGACGACGAAAAAGGGCCGGTTTCCAAGTAGCGATCTTGCGCAAGGCTTCGGATCAAGTCGGCTCCCAGGTAGCGTTCTTGGACAAGACTTGTGATAATGTCAGGGGTGTCTAAGCATCGATCTTGGGCAATCTGACGGATGGTGAGATCTCCTGTGTAGCGAGCTCAGGCATCTCACTCAATAATTGAAAAGTGGAAAAATTAAGTATATTAAAGAGTAAATTAAAGATGACTAATTTAACGATGTTAATTACTAAGAAAATAAATGGATAAAATAAGTTGATTAAGATAAGAATATTAATTAATAAAGATAAGGCGGTTTAATTAGTAAATTGAGAATAGTGTAATATTTTTGTGAGGTTTTAAAAGAATGATATATGTATATATATAAATATATTAATAAGAATGATTTTTGGGGATTATGATAATTTTTATTTCGAGATAAATATTTCTTTCTGTTATTAATTGATTTAACCGAATGGGACTGGGCTCCATTTTGATTTTTGTCACCCATGTACTCACCCCTATTTGTTTTCTGTTTTGTTTTTCCCGCCCAGGTTGAAGTCAGTGTTTCAAAGTCCAAGTCAGAGCTGCGCGTCGGTATTCTCGAAGTATTAAATGTGATTTTACCAAGAAAATGCTTCCTATATTATTATTAATTTTAATAATATAGCGGCAGTCTCGTTCCGATTTTGGGGCGTGACAAAATGGTATCAAAGCAGTTGATTTTCCGTCAGTCGAGTCGAGCCGAGTTTAGTTGAGTTATTAGTAGGAGAGTTGTGTTTTAGTTCTTTTTGTTTTTTTTTCTAGTGTCGTTCTGATGGATTCCGATTTCTTTGTTGTCAACTTCAAGTTTAGTTTCGTTAATTGATCAGCTTATTAAGTCAAGATCCGCCCTATCTGAGATTCTATTTTTTTCTTTTCCCATTAGGCCATAATTTGTCTTGTGGGGTACCAATAAAATAATGAATCTATTGGAGCCACTAATGACTTTTAGAAGAGAACTAATCTGACACGCTTTATATATGCTAAATTGCTAACTTTTTTTAAGTTCATTAAGAAATAATTGTCAAGAAGTAAAAAGCAAATACTCCACTTAAATTGGATGACTTCAAACCTCTAATATCTAACTAAGTTATTCCATCACTAGACTAAGAAATCATATGATTTTATTTTACAATTTTATATTATATAGCTTTTTTATTATATGAAATATTATTTTATAATGCAATATATTACTTAATAATATTTATTAAAAATCATAAATAATATCATAAAACACCAAATATAAAGCGGCAAGAAAGGACAAATCAATTATTTTAAAAAAACAGTTTTTCGTTTGTAACAATGAAAATATTTTTATCTTCTCAATGCATTCAACATATATCTACAAAACAAATTAAGAACATATGAATACAATATTTATGTAATAAACTTAAATTGTTGAAAAAAATACTCCGACAAAAGATATTCTAACTAATACAATATATCATGTTTGTTGATCCATAATATGTCTGTTTCATATATTTTGCGCCAACCGGTCTCAAAATCTAATTATATAGGACGAAGATCTCTAACCCACCTCATCTTCTCCTGATGAACAGGCACCATAACCTCCCTCATTATTATGATCTACCATGTTATCATTTTCATATTTGATAAACAAAAAATCATCAACTAATGACTTCATTATAATAAATTTAATTATGAATAAGGCAAAACTTGGCTTGACGATGACATGCAACTTGTGATAACCTAGAAAGATTGGCTTTTTATTTTACTGCATACCGCAGTTAAGAAGGGAAAAAATATCAATTTCTTCATAGTCTATGAAATTTAGATACAAGCATTCAATTTATCATGCACAATCACGTGGAAACTCAAATACACATAGACTATGAATTGTCTAGTGATAATTTATTCTTGGCAATGATGAAGTGGCAAGCCAGCCACTGCTTGGCGCAGTTGGCAGAGGCGTTAGCCCCCCTTTCAATGAGGGATAGGTTCGAACTTGGGGGGAGGGGGGCTAGATACTTAGGGATTGTGCATGATAATCTTTTGATGAAGCGGCAAGAAAGGACAAATCAATTGAAATTATTTCATTAGATTAGGGATAATATATTCTGAGAGCGGTGTGGTACATAAAATTTTATAATTGGTGAAGAATAAACGGAAACAAGAAATAGGAAACATATATTCTTCGCTTCCATATTCCCGTTTTTTTCTTGGGTAATCGGATGAAAAAAATGGAAACGGGATGATTTAGCCAAACACGTTTCCATTTTATTTTGCCAAAATAAAACGAAAAAACAGGAAATAAAATTGTTACCAAATAAGCCCTAAGTTTTTTGTTTATTTTTCTTCTTTTACTTTCTTTTATCAATATTTGCTTTTTTATATACGACTTATATGTAAATGCAGGAGGATCTCCAAAATAAACATAAGGAATGCTAAGATAGGACTTCAATTTTTCAAGTTACTGACCTAACTGATTTATACAACTCACATATTGACTTGAGGAAATTGTTCATAAGTAGAGAGAAAACTTCACTTAATGAAGCTTCAGAACGATTCGAGCATGAAAAAAATTACTTGACTGATCTTTTTATTTGTTCAACCAAGATTTTTTTTTAGTTGGCTAATTGAGCCATGTCTGTGCATGACTGAGTAGTCTAAACAGTAGCTTCCACTCAAAAGGAAACTACAAATTTTAACATATATACATATGTACAAAACTCAGCCTAAACAGTAGGTTCCAGTCAAAAGGAAACCACAAATTTTAACATATATACAAACAGAAATTAGGCCTCCTAATTTGAGATATTGTTATTTAATCATAAAAGCACAGAAACAAAAGAATTGTTTTCCCCTAAAATCCATTGATCTGAAGGCCATTTCATTATCGTTATATGCTTGATGCGGTTCAATCAAAAAGAAAACTGAAAAAAGAAAAAGAAAAGTTACACCTAAATCCCAAATATATCATCCTAATTAAATCAATCACCCAAATTTCCTCATAATTCGTCATCATTTTCATTTATTTCACATAATTCGCGAGATTGTGAAGCAACCCATCTCGTAATAGTCCTTTCATCCACAATCATTTTGTCCAAACAATTTAAACAACCCAAATCATTTTCATCAAAACCCTTAATTCCAAGAATCAAAATCGTTTTAGCCACACCATTACAAATCCAAATTAAACCACCCAAATCGTCCAAATTCCTAATTCTCCCCCATTTTCTCTCTCCTCTTTCTCTCTCCAAATCCACAACCACTCCATATTCTGCGTGTATGTAATATGTATTTTTATACACATTTTTAGGGTTTTTATCATGAAAAATTCGTCAATAAATCACATAAATTGTATGAAAAATACCTAAAATTAATGAAAATTATCCGTGAGACTCTTAAAACATTTTTGTGTGATTTTTCAGGTAAAAAGACCGAGAAAACGCTATTTGGAGACCTCAGCGAAAAGTCAACTCCGAATGACGGACCGATTTGCAAAACATGGGCCAAAGATGGCCGAATTTCGACAAACCTTTGCGAAAACCCTACACATGATTCTCCAAAATTCTTACAACCCTTATCCGTCGACTATCCAAGCCAAGACCTACAAAATCCACAAAAAGACGAAGAGTCAAACCCGGAAAATCGCCGAGTTGACCAAAAGTCAACTTTTCCAAAAGGGGTCAAACTGGGTGTCAAATCGTAGAGCGCGACGATACGAATCCAACGGTACAAACCTTGCGAAAAAATACCTTCTAGAACTCCCAGAAATTGCGATACAAGATTTGGTCAACCCTAGTCAAAGTCAACCTTTGACCTGGTCCAACCATTTTCAACCAATCAGAGGCTGACACGTGGTAAATTCCGTTGAAAATCAGCGAATCACGGAGCGACACGTGGCACATCCTATTATCATCGGCAATGAAAGGACACGTGGCGCGTTTTCATTGGGGGACATCAGCGACGGAATCCGCACGCGTCGATGCACGAGATTCGAGTTTCAGCCAATCACGTCCCGCCACGTGGCAAAACGCGTTGTGGAATCCGTGTCCAACCAGGAGACAGTTTGCAAACTCTCCATTTCTCTGAAACCCGCACGCCTCCAGTGGCTCTATAACGCATGTTCGGCGGAGAATTGGACCGTCCATTGCTTCCAAATGGAGAAGGAGCGTCACGCGTTTTCTGCGCATACTGACGCAAGTCAGTACGATGAAGTTTTGGACCAACCACGGGACGCCACGTGGCAAGTCCGTTTCAGTAAGAATATAGGTGGAAATACGTGGCAGAAATTGGTTGGTTGGATTTTATTCCCGAATTTAGTGTGGCTAATCAGAGCACGCCACGTGGCATGTCTGTTGGAAGTGGATGAGAGTGAAGGAAAATGATAAATGCACCCCGAAAATTGCACCCAAGTAGAATTTGATTAGAAATAAAGAGAAAAAATGTTAAAGCTCCCCCAAATTGCTACCCAAAACAGAATCCGGATCAAGTTAAATTTTTAGTCCCACAAGATTATTTCTAAATAATTCTAGGTCATTTTTATCTATAAAAATGCACCTCTTTCTCTCTCTAAAGGCCATTCATCCACACAACCATTCAATCCTCCATTCTTATATCACCATACACCATTTTTCATCTCTTCCACCATTTTCAAATCTATTCTTTTCTTTTCCACCATTAATGTCCATAAACTTCAAAATTCCAATTTTTGAGAATTGAGAGAGAGGATAGAATTTTAGAGAAGAAAGAAGTGCTTGAACTAGAAGGTGAAGGTGATAAATCAATCGAAAAAGAGAGAGATCGAGAATGATTCACTTCTTTAGGGTTTGATTTAATTCTTCTTTTTATTTATTTTTCTTTTTTTCTATTCTCTTGGTTGGATTTTATTATGAATTATTTTGTGGACATGAGTGAGTAGTTTAAAGGGTAGGGAAAGACTTTTTGTGTAGCCTTGATGATGAAATCTTGAGAAAACTTTGCATTTATTATAGTATTTTTAAGATTAAATCTTGAGATATTTTTATGAGATTTAAAGTTAAATTATTTGGAAGGATGATTTGATGTTAAATATTTATAAAGATTCTTAGAGATTTGTTTGAATATATTTGACTTGGAAAAGTTATCCTTATTCAAATAAGGGTTGAATCAATTATAAGAACACTTAAAAATAGAAGTTTTTAATGGATCTAAAGGTCGATGAGTTTATTAATTAATTTTTGGAAAGAAGTTAATTAAACCTTGCTTATAAATACTATATGATTAATTTGATATCATTTGTGATTCGTGATTCTCAAATTACACAAATTGTCATATTTCCCTACTATTTCTCTTTTATCCTTTAAAAAGAAAATTATTTTTTTTATTTTATCTCTTGTGAAATTATTTCTATTAGAGCCACAACAACAATCTTTCAAAACACAACACTAAATTAAAAGTGAGAACTGAACGTTAAAATATTTAAGGCCTTGCTTCCTTGTGTTCGACATCCTAAACTCAAAATTCACTTATACACTTTATTGATGAATTAGGAAACTTATAAATATCTTTGTTAACACGTGATTACAATTAACGACACGTTTTCACTTGTTACAGTGTACCAGCGCAGGATGGTGACGGTACGCTACAAAATCCACTTGATAATTATGCCCAAATTTGACCACCCAATTTTTATTTGTTAAATGTGAATATGCCTTGTAAAATACATGAAATAATTCGTTTTTGCTTCTCATGTGATTCCACAACTCCCCTTCACTAATTTGAGTTCTATTCTCGCGAGATATCACATTGATGCATTTTAGTTCTTGAAATAAATAAAAGGTTTCTTCTGAATCGAATACGAAATCTTTGCTCGTCTTTTTCGAGGTTTTAAAAATCTCTCGACCAAAACTCGCACGGTTTAATAGGCGGGTTTGAAATGGTAAGGTTTTCAGATAGAAATTGGTACCGTCAAAAATTACGGTGGATTTAGAGGATGAAAGAGAGGATTTGAGCTGAGTTATGATTTGAGAGATGGGGTTTGATTTGGCGAGGTTTGAGAAATCCCTGCCTTTTCATCTTGGTCCTGATAATTCCATGATTAAAATTTAAAACTGCATGATGTTAAATAAAATTTATTAGTACTTCTGTACAAGTACAATTGAAGATGATTTTTGGCTGGTAGAGAGAGAATTTGGCCAGTGCGATAAAGTGCGGCGGGGCCGGCCCCAAATTTTGGAGTACCCGAGACCAATATCCAAAAAGGACCCCCAAATTCTTCAATCATAATAAATTTAAAATAAACTCAAATTACAACCCTAATTCAATAAACTGAAATTAATAAACTGAAATTAACCAATTTAGAGCCTAATTAGAGCTAAAATTAAACTGAAATTAAAGCTAAAATTGGAAAATCAACCAATTTAGAACCTAATTGAAAAATTAAAAATGAACCCAAATGAGAAGAAGTTGAACCTTGGTCGTGGTGGCTATGGGCGGCGGCGGCTCGGTCTCGGGCGGAAGAGAGACGAGAGGAGGGGCGGAGCCGCGGAAGACAGGAAGAGAGACAGAGAGTTGGCGGAAGAGAAGAGAAACAGAGGGGCGGAAGTTTTTTTTTTTTTTTTTTAAACCATAACAGAATGTGTGGAGTATTTAAGAACTCTGTAACGGTTAATTAGTAAAACCGTTACTAATTACACAATTAGTAACGGTTTTTCTGAAAGAACCGTTACAGAAGTCCAAAGTCTGTAACGGTTTATTATAAATAGTTCACAATCTGTAACGGTTTATAATAAACCGTTACAGATTTTTTTTTTCAATTCGTAACGGTTTTTTCAGAAAAACCGTTACTAATAGTGTAATTAGTAACGGTTTTTGCGAAAGAACCGTTACAAATATGAATAAATCGTTCACAATGTAACGGTTTATAATAAACCGTTCCAGATTTTTTTTTTTTTTTACAATTCTGTAACGGTTCTTTCAGAAAAACCGTTACTAATAAGTGTAATTAGTAACGGTTTTTATGGAAGAATCGTTACAAATATGCATAAATAGTTCACAATCTGTAACGGTTTATATAAACCGTTACAGATTTTTTTTTTTTTTTTACAATTATGTAACATTTCTTTCAGAAAAACCGTTACCAATAGTGTAATTAGTAACGGTTTTTCTGAAAGAACTGTTACAAATATGCATAAATAGTTCACAATCTGTAACGGTTTATAATAAACCGTTACAAAAGAAAGTTCCGCCAGAGGGTCTGGCAGAACTAAGTAAAATTTATTTTTTCAGGTTAAAGTCGTAATTTAGAAGGCTAATTAGCTCTAAAAATTATGAATTTAGCAGTTCCGCCAGACCCTCCGGCGGAACCAGATGTTCCACCAGAACCTCCGGCGGAACCTCCTATTTTATATTTTTCCCCCTCTAAACAGCCAAGAAAATTCGGCAAAAATATATATATATATATATATATATATATATATATATATATATATATATATATATATATATATATATATATATATATATTGTTCATAATTCCGCCAAACCCCGAACAAGTATTTTTTTTTTTTTTTCCTGAATTTTCATGGTTGTATAGAGGTAAAAAAAATGTAAAATAGACCTCTGGCGGAACTTCTGAATTCGTAATTTTTTTAGCTAATTGGCCTTTTAAATTAAGAGTTTAACCTGAAAAAATAAATTTTACCTAGTTCCGCCAGACCCTCTGGCAGAACTACTTCAGTTCCTCCAGAGGGTCTGGCGGAAGTGCTATCTGCTGAAATATTTTGAAAAAAATATCATCTGATTAATTATTCTTTAAAAAAGTGCTATTATGCAAAAAAAATTCCATTTTATTTGAGAACTATGTATAATATCAATCAAACATTTTTCCCATAATACTTTACATTTGTATTCATGTTAGTATAAAATTGTGGAAACTAATGTTACACGACATGAAAAAAATCAAAAATAATAATAAAGTCAATAAATAATATATAAAAATAAACAAATGATATATAAAATTTATTTTATTAAAAATAAATAGTACATAGAAAATCTAAAAATACATCATTCTATTTTAAACATGCTCAAAGCCGTCGTATTTTCAGATTTCCCTAAATATTGGATCAATCCAAAACCCATTATAAGTTTATAACCATTTAGGGTGTAGCGCTTGTCTCGGTACTTGGTTCTTGGTTCGATACCCACCCACAACAATCAGATGTTTATTCAACATTTTTGCAAATATCTTATAATCTAATTTGTTAAAATATTTATATATGATCACCATTAAGTTAGCTTAGTGATTATGGTATCAATTTCATCTATTTATAGATAAGAAATTCGAATCTCGCGTCTAGGATAATTGATTAAAAAAAATTTAAATAAAGATATATGAACTCATCTAAAAAATAACAAAATAACAGACAGCAAGAAATCATTTATATAATTCTCCCTCAATAAAAAAAAAATCATTTACACGTGCGGTCAAAAATCATGATTCAATTCTCACAAAATAAAATTTAGCACATATTTAGCATTTAGCAAAGTCACAAAAGTAAAAAAAAAAACGTACCAACTACAAAACCCTTCACACCAAAATCGCAATCGTATTCATCGCCTCCATTTTCTCTTCTCTTCCTCTTTCATTCAACTAGGGTTTTGTTTCCTTTCCTTCCCTCCAAATTCCATCTCTCTCTACCGAATCAGGGTTAGGGTTCCATTATGCAGGGCAGGAAGCTGTACAAGACGAAGCTGTGCGTGCTGTACCAACGAGGCCGGTGCGTGCGCGCCAGCTGCAGTTTCGCGCACGGCGAGGCCGAGTTGCGGGATTCTTCGCGCCCTTCTTTCTACCCTGGTTTGTGATTCTGCCTTCTTTTTTTATTCTGTTTCTGTGATTTTGAACTATCTGATTTGGGTTTTGAGCGCGTGCATTGGTGTTGAGAGAAGAAAGACGTACTCTTTTTTTAGTCCTGAATTGTTACTTTTTGTTCATAATGACCTATAAACTATCGTTTTGAGCTAATTTGTTGTTCGATTGTAATCCTTGTAACAGGTATATATTTTTCAATTTTATTTTCTGTGGTCGAATCGAAAAATATTTATTAAGTTAATTCTTTGATTTTTCTGTATCAAAAAGAGAAATCTAACTGATTGGAGCTGTACTGCAGAAATTATGGCCTTTTATTGGTTTTCTTTTGATTCCCTTGTTCAAATTGAATTATGAGACCCATTGAGGAATAAAAGGATATTTTGTCGGTATTCATAATCCATTATTTATTATTGGTCAATTTGAAGAATTTTGTTCAATGGTAAAAAGGCGGATATTTATTTGACGAAAAGGGTATTTTTCTCTATTATTAATAATTGCCACTTATTCGCTCAAAAATCTGCAAATGTTATTTGTATTTTGAGGCGTTATTTTATTATTATTTTATAATGGCCGTTTGGATAATTAATGTGAATCAACTTATGGTAAGTGACATTCTTCCAATTTCATAATTTAATATTTTTTTCGATCAGAAATTATCTTTCTTTAATTTTGGTGATTATAAAGGTAGGAGGGACTATAATGAAAGAGGAAGTGAGGTGAGAGAAAGATTTCCTAGAGAGAGAAGATACTCAAGAGAACCTTCTAGAAGATTCTCTCCTCAGAGAGATTCTAGCAGGGATCGCGATTCTCTTTACGATAGAAGAAATATTTCCTCAGACAGGGGTATAATTGTCATTTTCCCATTTTATATATTCTTGTGTTATATATATTATATACAAAATTGCACCATAAATATACTGTATTTTACTTATTTGGGGTATTTATTTATGCAATTTTGTTTCTTTTTTAGGATCAAGTTTGTCAAGATCGCCTGTTAGAAGGTAAAATGTCTTTATTTAAAATATTTGGTTATTTTGCAAATATGTCCAATGTTTTATCTGATTAAATTTTGTGAATGTTGGTTTAGGGAGAGAAGGCTGGATGGAGAGAGAGAGAGAGAAAGTGGTTCTTTTAATAGTCTTGAAGAGGGAGAAAGAGAAACTACAAAAAGAGAGATCAGAAACCCTAATTCTCAAACTGATGATGATAGAGACAGTCTCTTAAAACAGGTACCTTATTAAAAAATGTGGAAATAATAAATTGGTTATAATTGACGTTTAACTCGTATAGTTTGTTTATACTTTTTTATTTTGTTTATAACTTTTATTTTAGATAAAACAATTAGAGATGGATATTGATATGCTAAACGATGATAAATATGATTTGGAGGTACTTTTAGTAAATTATTTTATTTTAAATATTATTTTAACCATTTTACATTAAATATAATTTCAAATAACTGAAATTTTAATATTTGGTTTTATTTATTTAGTTATTATTGGAGGATAAACATGAAGAAGAAGAGAAGCTTTTGAATAAAATAGAGGATTTAGAATTACAACTCACGAAAGAGCAACAAGAATCTAAAAGGTATATTTTCTATAGTTCAATTTTAAATAAATTATATAAATAAAATTAAAATTCTTAATTTTTTTTTTTGAAGGATTACTTCAAATTTGAAGAAGTTTGTTAGAGCTCATAACCGTTATATCAAAGAGCGAGAGGAATTAAAAAGGTACATTTCTAACATATATATTCATTATTTTTTTTTCATTTTTTTAATATTTAATATCATATAAAACAATAGGTCACAAGAAAGGATGGAAAGGTTGGGCGAATTACTCGGCCCTGAAATTTCAAAGAAAGATGAGGACTCAAGTGAAAATGTGGCTCATGGCAATTTACAAAAAAGCCCCTTGAATAATAATAATTATAATAATGATGATATTTCTTCAGTCAGAAAGAGACCTTTTGTGAATCAGGACACTAGTGACGAGGCCAAAGAAGGTATTTTTTTACTAATTAGTCCATGTAAAATACATTTATTTATTAATCAGTCTTTACAAGAATTTATTTATTTATTTAATGAAGGGAATTCAAGGAAGAGAGAGAAATATAATGAGGCGGTAACAAAATCTGAGAGGAATAATAAGAAATCAGAAAATATTATTAGTAAGTGGGGCTCAATGAAATGTTCAGCTTCTGAAGAAAATAACAAGGTATAGAGTATTATTATCTCACTACATATTTTAAATTATTAATTCAAAAGGTTGAACTGTTACTTATGTTGATATGATATTTATTACGATATTGTAACATTGGGGGAGCTCAATTTTCTATTTTACAATATTTTTTCTTTATTTATTTTCTTCTTATTTTTAGTTTTATATGTATTTGCTTTCTTTTATTTTATTTTGTTTTTATTTTATTTTTGGTATTGTATTGTGCAGTCTGAGAAGGAAGGGAAGGAAGAAACTGAAAAGAAGGAACTTAAATTGGTAGATTTAAATGATAAAACCGAAATAGATGCTTAGTATGTTTAGTATGCTTTTTCCATGTATGCATGATATAACTTAGTTTCGTGAGATTTCGTCATGTGTATAAATTTGCCTTTTGGACACTATTTTGGTTCGACTGATGACTGAAAAGTCCGAACTTTTATTTTGCAATTAGTTGTATTCTCTCGTTGTTTGGTCTTAAAATTACTTTTCTTTTGTTTTTTTTTTTCTCCAGAAAAAAACATAAAACGGCAACAATACCAAATGAGACCTTAGCTTCATTCATTAGTGTTAATTAACTTAATTCCCACTTTCGTTAAGGTGACGAAAAAAAATAATTTTGAGGGCTAAAGTTGCTTTGTCGAGAATAATTCAAAAAAAAAAAATCCCTCTAATACCAATTTTTTCCTTTATTAATTATGGATGCCATTTGTTCATCCCAAATTTACTCTCCCTAATAATTAAATACATCTAATAATATGATTTATATATTATAATACATTAATATCTAATATTAACTTTTTAATATTATTTTGATATTTGAATTATAATTTTTAACTATTAAGATATACTAATTTATTTTACTTAATATTTTCAAGTTTAACCATATTACAATAAAAGGTCACCTTGGTCATTATAAAATAAAGATGATATATATTATTGTATAGTTATTATTTTATTATATGTTATATTTATATATTAATAATACTATATATTAGTGTAGAATTTATAGATAATATATATCATATTTATTTGTTTTTGATTCTGATTGAGAGTGATTTATTTATTAGGGAAAGTGAATTTGGAAATAAGAAATTGTATGAACGATTGATATGCAAGATAAAATTGACATTAGAAAGAGAATTAAATTGCGCT
Source organism: Juncus inflexus (assembly GCA_024447665.1). Lineage (NCBI taxonomy): Eukaryota > Viridiplantae > Streptophyta > Magnoliopsida > Poales > Juncaceae > Juncus > Juncus inflexus. The sequence goes on from JAJHPC010000011.1 coordinate 3,737,257, forward strand.
CAATCAAACAATTATAGCCCTCCACGTTCCACAAAAAAAAGTCAGGAAGAGGTGGAAAAAGAAGGGTATTATTGGGTGGTAGATAATTATTATCTAATTAATAATTAGGGTCTGTATTAGAGATCTTTTGTGTCGTGATCAATATGGAACTTACGCCTTAGTGAAAATACATAAATAGAAGGAGATGATCTTTAGAAATTTAGAATGAACAAAATATTAATTAAATTCAAATTTTATATTGAATATTCCATATTCTTAGAGAAGATAATTTATATTAATTGAAAATTAAAATTTTAGATTTATTAATGTATGAAATAAAGTATGAAATAACTAAAAACGTTACCGTAGAGGTACAAAAAATTCAATCCATTTTATGAGGTTTTTTGAGGGAATTCGAAATATAGAGATTTTGTTTAAATATACAGAAGGAACATGATGTTGCACGATAAAATCTAGAAATATAAAATTTTTGATTAAATATACAGAAGAGACATGATGTTACACGATATTGGTTTTTCGTCGTTCAACACAACCTTCATTTTTTCACGAAAAAGTAATATACAGAAGCAATAAACTATATATGATTAATTTTATTTGAACAATATATATAGTCAATAAATAGTATCACGCAACAATGAAAATAGTATATAGAAAACAATTAGTATATTAAAAATCGGAGAAAATTGTATATATAAAAATTCTTTTAGACGTGGTTAAACCTGTTCTGCTTACAGATTTCTCTGTACAGAAATATTAGGGTATTGTCTTTGTCTCCGAGAAATTTCTCATAAAATAAAGTTCCACTAGCATATCGGCAACAGAAGACTCTTCAAGTCAGGTCATCCTTCCACACGTGCTTGGTTCTCCCTTTCCCAGTACTAGAGAGAGAGAGAAAGAGAGATGACTTCACCAAATGTTCACTCAGCAGCCCAAGGAGGAAATGTGAAGGGCCAACCAAGCAGTGCTGGTGAAGGTAAGAATAGATAACTGATTGAGGCTACAATTCTCACCTTTGTATCATCTTGTATAGTAGGAGACTAACATGTCTATATGTGTGATTTGGGGATGGAAAAGAAGAAGGGGAGATGGAGACTATAAACCCAGAGGTATGGTATGCATGCGGTGGGCCCATGGCGGAGTTGCCGCCTGCTGAAAGCATGGTTGTCTACTTTCCTCAAGGCCACTATCAACAAGTAATGTCTTTCTCTTCCATATATGTACAATTAGTAGTAACAAAAAGCGATAATCCAATTAGGTTGAGGCATTATAACTTTGTATCTTTGCTTAATCATGGCATCAGGTAAAAGTATCATTCATCAATTCTAATTATTATTGTACTTTGTAGATGATTAGATCAAAAATTAATTGAGAGAATCTATTTAAACCAGGCCTTAAGCTTGCCTCATTTATCACAAAACAAGAAGACTCATTGTTGTAAAACAATCCAACTTTGGCAATTTGAAATTAGTTGATAAGAGCAATATGACAGGAGGGGTTTTCAAAATTAAATATTTTAAAAGAAACTTTGAAGGTGAACATTGATATTCTGATTGATTTTTTTTTTCAAAAAGATTCTGATTGAAATATTAAACAGAATTATAGAGTTAGATAATTTTCCAAGTCGTATAATTGTGTATAGAATATTTCTTATTATATCAGTTACAAATCTATCTACAGAAAAAAGTTTTCCGAAATTAAAAATTACAAAAAGTAATTTGTAAACTATCAGGACTCTAGATAGGGTGAAGGGTTTTAACTAGAGCTGGCAAAATCTATCCCGACCCGGAAACCCAACCCGACCCGAAAATTTTGATAAGTCAATTAACCGAGACCCGACCCACCGAATCCAAATGACCCGAAACCCGAAATATCCCGAACCCGAATGATCCGAAACCCAAAATACCCGAGACCCGAACAACCCGAGATCCGAATGACCCGAGACCCGAGACCTGAATGGCCCGTTCAAGGACTTGGACTTGTATATAATTAATTAATCATTATGAAACTGTTGATGTCACTGTTATCCCAATTTATATATTATTTTATAATTTTTATAATGTTTTTTGTATTGTCAATATATTATTTTAGAAAATTATATATTAGCTATATTGGTTTCTAAGGCATAATACTTTATTTGAGGCTTTTGAGCTCATTGGTTTCTTTAGTTGCACAAAATTGAAAATAGATAGATATTTATTCTAATAAAGATTTTTTTTTATCACAAGTTAAACACAATGCATCTAGAGCTGGCAAAATCTGGCCCAATCCAAAAATCTGACACGACCCATCCAAACCTAAACCTGACCCGAAAATGTTGACAAACCAACGACCGGAAATAATTAATCAATAAAAACCAATGTTTTCAATTGTAATATAGCGGTCCGTAGCGTTTGGAGTTTTTTTAGTAGATTGCTGTTGCGGGCGAGATAGCGGCGGTACAACCTTATAGCGGAAATATCATTTTTTTATGGTTATAACAAATTTTTCAATATAAAAACAAAATCAAAGCATTAGAATAAAGACACTAAAACAATTCATAATTAAACATATATCATGCAAAGTTCATTGTTTAATTAGAGATTTGCACTAAAATAGTATGAACACAATTTTGATTTTAAACTATTAATCTCAAATTACTTATTGCTGAAAAGTCTCCAATTTTTCATTTGCCGATAGCCTCACCGTTGGGCCGCCCTTTTATATGACTAACACAACTCTATTGTTGTATTTACTTCCTGCTTCTGCATTCAAATGTTATTAAATTTATGCTTCATTTCTTGGCTCAGGTTGCAGGCTTGGTTCCACATATGCCGAACTACCTCAATCTTCCTTCAAAATTGATTTGTCTCCTTCATAGTGCTAATTTGCACGTAATTTTGAATACTTTTGATTTTTTTTTTGATATATTTAATATGGAACCAAGCTAATTTGTGATTACTATAAAATATACATAGAACGATGTACCTAATTATACTTTCTTTATCCTAGGCTGATCGTGTTACCGATGAAGTTTATGCTCAAATGACCCTCCATCCAAGAAAGGTTATGTAGTTCCTTTTATTATTTAGCTTTTTAGGTACATAAAAATACTTTTTGTATTTTTGTCATTAGCACTATTACACGGAGGAACAAAATTGAGAGGAGAAAGATTAGTTTTATCTTTAGTTTTTAAATTAAGAGGTTGAACGATTTACGGATTATAGAAATGCTTGCCTGCAGTACAACACGACAAGTAGGAGGCCCATAAATCCCATTAAAAAGCGCAACTTAACAGATTTCAAATTTTTATCATTTTTTTTAATCTCCTTTTTTGTCTTCTAAATTATGCACTTCCTCTTAGCTTTCTATTTTATTTGTATATGATGCAATAGCATGATGAAGAGGCATTACTTCTGTCGGAAAATGTAATGAGGCAAATAAGACCACAGGCAGATTCCTGCTATAGTCAAACAGATTTCTATTGTTGGACACTCAGTACAATTGATGTTATTACAAGTGACGGAATCTCTATTCCCTACCATGTTGCAGAAGAATTATTTCCCCCTTTAGTGAGTCATCAATTTGTAAATTTCGACTTTCGAGGCTTGTAAATACGAAACATTATTTATCAGTAAAATCGGTATGTGTAGGATTTTTCGATGCATATTCCATCCCAATATCTGCGATTCATGGACTTGCATGGAAATCTCTGGATTTTCCGTCATGTTTATCGAGGTAACACACATATGTTAGATTTTCACATGGATGTTATGACATTGGTTTTGGAAATTAAGAAAATATTTTCTTCTATGTGTAAAAGGTCAGCCTAAAGGACACTTTCTAACAATTGGTTGGAGCAAATTTGTGAGTGCGAAGAATCTTTTTGCTGGCGACTCTGTCTTGTTCATTAGGTAAACATATTTTGTATGCATTGCAATTTGTTTATATTTCTAAACTTCACTAGGAAATAGGAATGATCTTTTTATTTAATGATTAGGGATGCGACACAAATGCTAGTTTTAGGAATAAGGAGGGCAAGAGCTGCTAGTAGATACTCTCCTGTTTTATCCAACTGCAGCATGGATACTGGGATACTAGCTGAGGCTGTACATGCGGCTGCCAATCGTAGCCCTTTCACCATTTTATATTATCCCAGGTTTGTGCTTTGTTTCCATTTTTTTTTGCTTTACTGTAATAAATGATTACAATTTGAACTTGATTCTCTCAAGGATAAAATTTTGATGCACTACTAGTGACCAGGACTATATAGGTGCGTTGGATTTAATATTCAACATTATTTTTTGTAACACCCTGGAATGAAAATGAGAGGAAATGGGTTAGTCTCGTCTTGTGTGTTTGAAAGATCGTGTTGTCACTTAAATAGTCAAATATTTTTACTACTAGCACCAACTAAATTTAAGACTTTTCAAGACAAACATAGTGTTGGGCATCATTGGGTGGTGTTGGGCCAATAGTGCACTGGTAGAGTATGGCATGGACCCATATGGTCTAAAGCTTGTACGAAAATTAGGGCAAACCAAATCCAAGTGGTCTAAAAGAAGAAAACCATTTAGAACAACAAGAATATTGATGCAATCCAGCTTTTCTTAATTAATCATAATTAGAATAAAATTGAAGAATGAAAGAAAATAATTTATTATATTTTATTACTCTATCTTATACTACTTTCTATCTTTATATTTTATTTTGGAAATCTATTTTATTGGAAGTTTAGAATTTAGGAAGGTGTTTTCTTGACAATAACTCAAGCATCTCCAGTTTTGGTAATTGTTTAATTTTGCAAAGTTATGTTTATCTCAGGGCCGCCCCTTCAAGTTTCGTGATTCCATTTGAAAAGTATCAGAAGGCAGTTTATAGTTACCAGATATTCCTTGGTATGAGGTTGAGCATGAGGTTTGAAACTGAGAGGACATGGAGTAAAATGTAATTCGTACTAATTCTGCTATTTTAGAATTTTGAATTGATTATGAAGAAGAAAATTGAAAAGAATTTTTTGCACTCTGTAGTAGCCATACCTTTTTTCAATTCATAGTAGTCATATTTTAATCAGCGTATACCGTCACACCCCAGAATTATTGTTAGCATATATCAGATATTAATAGTCATTGTGGCCATTAGACATATAGACATCATTATGTTCATTCAACACTAATCAATTAAAAATAACAAGTTAATAAACTCATTTAATTATCAAATATAACAAAAAGTTATTTAAAATTCTAACATAACACTGTACTTAAGTCTACCTCTAATTGTAGCTAAATGTTTTGTAGATACTTTGGCACTCTGACTGGCATTAGTGACTTGGACCCGCTACAATGGAAAAACTCCGAGTGGAAACAGTTGCAGGTCAGATTTTAACTACTATTCGAGAATTTCTATACTATAGAGGTTTTCTCATAAGATTTTGGTTTCATTGAATGAAAGGTGTTGTGGGATGAATCAACCTCTTGTGAGAGGCAAAACCGGGTTTCTATTTGGGAGATTGAGCCTCTTCTTGATCCAGAGTTACCTATCATGCAAGGTATGTACAATATTGTTATCGTAAGGGTGAATTTATTGGTCTTGCTTTGGATTTATGGTATTGCATCTGGGATATTGTCGAATGAATTTGGTTGTGATATTTAGGAAATTTGGAATACATCTTATCTATATTGTCATCAATCTAAAACCCACAAAATAGTGTCCTAACTCAGGTATTACTTTTGCATCTTTCCCCAATAAATCCTATCAATTAAATTTAACTTGTTTCAAGCCTCATTGCGTGTTTTGTTAGCTACCAGTTCAATTTCATAAATGTTTGAATATTGTTGCTGAATGATGATAATTATTTTGAATAACACGTATGCCTGTCATCTTTTTCTTATAAATTATTTAGAAAGTTTGTATATTCTCTTAAAAAGGAACATAAAAAAATGTTATCCTTACTGCCTTTTTTCCATTCTCTTATATTTCTTCTTTCAGATAACAAGGTATCAGAAATGGAAAACATATCGGTAAAGGCGACATCAAGCACTGAACCCCAAAGCAAAATGGAAAACATATTGGTAAAGGCGACACCAAGCACTAAACCCCAAAGCAAAGTGTACAAAACCTTAAATGGGCCAGCTAGAGATATACTTGACAAGAATGGTGTGGTGGAAGACCTTAGGCAGTTGGATAGAATGTTGACGAGGATGCGGGCTATGCTCAATGATGCAGAGCAGAGGGAGATAGATGAGGAGGCCGTCAAGCTGTGGCTCAGGGAGCTCAAGTGTGTTGCAGGTGATGCTGAAGATATTCTAGATGAATACCGCTATGAATTATTACGCTGCCAAATCGAAATACAAAAGGCTTCTACGGTTTTGTCATCTTGTGGTAAAAGGAAGTTGCCAGATGACTATTCCGCCTCTTCATCTTCTTTCCAACATGGCAAGGTCACCATTCCTGATGGACTGTCTGATAAGATAAAAGAAATCAGGAGTCGATTTGATGAGATCTCAGGAGACAGGGAAGCGCTACGATTGACTGTGGAGGATGGAGAGAAGAAAGTTGGTGGCACTGGTTCGGTGAATTACCCACTACCGACCAGCCATTTGGTGGATAAATCAAGTATTTTTGGTAGAAGAGACGACAAGAAGAAAATTATGGAACTTGTGCTATCCGGAGAACAAGATCTATTCAGAGTCATTCCAATAGTTGGAATGGGCGGTATTGGCAAAACTACTGTTGCCCAGATGGTTTATGATGATCCTATGGTCCATGCAACTTTTGACGTGAGAGCTTGGATATATGTCTCTCCTGAGTTTGATGTTATAAGGATATCAAAAGAAATTAGTGAGTTTGTTACAGGGAAACCTGGCGGTGGCTTTGATGGATTTAGTAAGGTCCAGGAGGAGATTCAAAAGAGTTTAGTAGGAAAGAAATTGCTTTTGGTTCTTGATGATATGTGGATTGAGCAGAAAAATTGTTGGGAAATGTTGCTCTTTCCGTTGAGAGCTGCCAAAATGGTAAGAGTGTTGGTGACCACAAGGAATGAATCAGTAGCTAAAATTGTGCAAACTGTCACTCCACAACATCTCGGTCTCTTGCCTTATAACGAATGTTGGCAGTTATTTATGCATTGTGTGTTCGGTTATACAGAAATGAGATATTCACGCTTGAGTCTAATTGGTAAGCAAATTATTGAGAAGTGTGGTGGCTTGCCTTTGGCTTTAAAGTGCATCGGAGGGCTTTTGCGCTTTAAGAAGGATGAAGATAGTTGGATGGAGATCATGGAGAGTGAATTGTGGGAATCCTATGAATGTGATAAAGTGTTTTGTGCCCTTAAGGTGAGTTACAGCCATTTGGACCCCAATTTAAAAAGATGTTTTTTGTTTTGCTCCTTGTTTCCCAAAGGTTCACTGCTTAAAAGAATTGAAATTATCTACATGTGGATGGCCCATGGTTATATTCAACCTCGTGAAGGACAAAGAGCCGAGGACTTGGCTGAGAAATACCTTTCTGAGTTGTGCATGAGATCTTTCATATTATTTCATAAGAAAAATAGCTTTATTTTGCATGATGTCATTTATGATCTGGGACGATCTCTTTCCGCAAAGGAGATTCATACCATAATGGATGACAAACCATGTCATATATCTGATGAAATCCGTCATGTATATGTAAAGAATGGGAACAACCCGTGTTACTCCTTTAATAGGGCTTGCAGGGTAAGGACTTTCCTTAACGCAACAACATGTGATATCGGGTGCCTGCGTGTGCTTGGATTGATGGGTTCTAATGTGCACATGTTGGCATCTTCTGGATGTAGGTTAAAGAACCTACGCTATCTTGGTATCAGACAAATTGATCTTAAGGAATTGCCTGAATCAATTTGCCTCTTTTACCACCTAGAGGCGCTAACAATGTCATCATGCTATAAGCTAATAAAGTTGCCTATTAATATTGGGAATCTAGTCAACCTCCGATATTTTCATCTATCTCATGCTGGAATTGAGGAGCTTCCTGATACATTTTGTAAGCTTTATAGCCTACAAACGTTACACTTAGAGGAGTGTAACAACCTGAGAGAACTACCTAAGGATATCGGTATCCTCTCCAGCTTACGCATGCTGCGCTTGAAATCTTGCAAATGCATAAAACGATTACCAAGTGGGATTAAAAAACTCAATAACTTGATGATATTGGATGTGCGAGGTTGTTCAAATCTTCATGGAATATTTGAAAGCATTGGAGATCTTCTTCTGCGTTTTCATCTGGTAGCTGCTCTATAAATTGTTACTCTTTTCTTGTTCTTTTCTATCATGTGTAATTTTAACTAAGACCTCGTACTTTCACAGGGAAAGTTGCACATCATGCATGAGGATTTGGTGAAAACTGCTGACTCGAGATTGCATGGAGATCATAGGTATGTATATGGATATACTCTCTATATTTGTTAAATAAAGGACACATATATTCAGTAAGGGGATTGTGGCATTTTTTTCATTTGCCATTATTTTAATTACTTATAATTAAAAGCTCAATATTCTCAACATGGAGCTGACACGTGGCATATCTCAATTGATCAAATGGGCTAACACGAATTATCAGGCCCACAAATATCATCCCACCAACTACAAACACAGCCCAACAATCATAGCCCATCAGTTCTTTTTATCCGACATACACAAAGTGGTATGGCTATATAAATAGCTTATAGAATTTTGCATTGAGTGGTGGGATTATTTTTTTCATCAGACCAGGAACGAAGCATTTTAGAACTGCTCCAGATTAAATTCCGATAATACCCTTATGAAAAGCAAATTCCTAAACTCTGAGGGCAAAAATGTAATTTCAACATAAAATACAAAATTCAGAGGGAAAGTACCATCATACCCCTGGTAATCCACCGATTACAAAAAAACGAAGGGCAAAAAAGTCATTTCACTTGGGCCCCTTCATGTGCCAAATTTGTGTACCCCATGCAGCTCCAAAGTCTGTAAAATAAATAAAACACTAACTGTACAACTTTGTGTACCCCCATGCAAATCCAAAGATATTAAAATAATCATATCTTCCAAAATAATGTGTATAATTTATTATCTATGTTCCTCAAACACATTTTACATACTTCATCTTTTTTCAAACTTCTTAAAATTATGAAATAAATTATCCGGAGCGGAGCGAGATAAATTCTAGTTTATTTGAATTCAAATGACCTAGAAATTTCGACATTTTGCCACCATAACTTTGCATCAATGCATATAAAATAATATTTTCTTTTGTTTTATCTTGGCTCCGCTCTTTTCTCCTCCCCTTGGGTAGGGGTGTTCATTCGGTCGGTTTGGTTCAAACCGAGCCATATAAGACTTAACCGAACTAAACCAAACCGAATAAGATCAGAATCGAACCGAACTAAATCAAAATCAAAATCGAATTTCGAACTGAACTGAATAAAACCGGGTTATTTCGGTTTGTTCGGTCAAACTGAATTAGAATGATATATGAATAATTTTATGTTAATAATATTATATATTTAACTTTAAAGTATTATAAATTAGCAACAAAACTTATTAGTTCGATCGGTGCAGTTAAACCGAACCGAACCTGTTTAACCAAACGACTCAAATTTTAAAACCGAACCGAATTGACAAAAGAACCGAACCGAAATAACCGAGATTGACCGGTTCGGTTCGGTAACTGAATAAAACGAACCGGATGAACACCCCTACCCTTAGTCATATTGTACAATAGATGATTTAATTGATGGAAATGATTAAGGTCTTAAGAATTACATGCCTAGGATAATTCATCGCATATATGATAATATAAGAGTCCAATTTAATTTATTTCGTGTATTTTTATTCACGATGTTGCAGACCAAATTTAATTTTTATCATGTCTTTTATTCAAAATATTGCAGTATAAACAAGAGTTCATAACTCACTACAAAATTCTTTTTTTTTTAAATTCTAATTCCTAATACAGATTTGATATGTTCAATATTGTAAGATACTGCTTTTTACGAATCAAACATATCAAAAGGAACCAGTTGATTCAAAATAAATTCTTTGGAGTCCAATATAATATCTAATAAATACTGAAACTGTAATATCAAAATATTCAGAACAATTTGTATAATAATTGAGACACCAAAAATCTTATTTTGTTGATATTTATCAATGACCAAGATGCTCTAAATCTCAACCATTAAATTTCGGCATTTTACATCATCTGGGATGTCTTGGCTAGTGGCATTAGAATTCTTAATTATACATAATCTAGGTATCAAGTTTCTAACAATATTATGCACTTCATGTACAGGGGATTCAAATTATACGAGGGCTCTAAAAGAATGCTAGCCCATGGAAGGAATACATCGATAAGTTCTCATGATCAGAGTGATTGTAGTTACAGCAGTCCTTTCAGCATGACTCAGATCGATGTTTCTGATGGAAGGAATACATGGATGAGTCCTTATGATCAGAGTGATTATGACATCATGTCTTTCAGTGAAATGTTTCTCTACGATGGTGTTGACCGTCTAGAATTTTCACCAAATAAAAAAAATTGAATGAAAAACACAATACATTTCCATCATTTGTTAATGGATGAAATATGAACTCTCACATTTTCATCATTTGTCAGTGAAAGACGAACTCTCGACTTTATGTATTTTATTCAATAAATTCAACTTTTTGTATGCTTCATGAAATTTTTTGACAATTATGAAGTACTTTTTACTAGTGGAATTACATCATATCATTTCTAAGAAGGTATAATTTTTCTAGGAACCCAACTTTTTTGAATATCATCGTAACCACCCTCATCTTTTAGATTCCCTAAAAGGCCCTATAAAATAGGATGAACACTTTTTACTCTCTATATTTATTTCAACATAAATTGCATAAGATTGCAATTATTGTTTTGTATTGAACTATTGATTAATTTCAAAAATAGTTTGTACATGGCATATAGTTTGTAAGGATGAATCTATTTAATATATTAATGCAAAAATAAGTCAAATGTGCCGCATATTAATATATCTAATGATATAAATAGTTATTATTTTATAATATAATATTCTTTCTACATAAATCATTTTCATATCTAATATTTTTCCTATATATTTCTTGTTTATATTCTGGTTTTTATTTTGTTTTCATATTTGTGCAGTCCTTAAAAAAATGGGAAGGAAATTCTGAAAAGTAAAGGACTGGAATCCGAATGAATTGATAGATTCAGAAAATAGTAAATACTAATGTGCTTCGTCTGCTTATATTTTGCTAATTTTTGCTATATGGTACATAACCGTTAGATTATGCTCTTCTGCTGTGAGAATTGAAAATTATGTGTTCTTTTTTTCCTTGTCTTGTTTCATATATTCTTAATATTTCAACGTAAATCATTCTAGAGAATCCAGATCCTTAAATGACGTCTTATAATAAAACATTCTTTCTGACAGAAACACCTTCTCACAGTCTGGTGATGCAATGCATACAATTATTTATTTAGTATACTCCCATTATATTTACAAACCATAACATGCATGTCTCAGAGTCCACTTTATTACATGCAAATTCACAAATTACTACATTACATTACACACATCACACAAGAAACAGAGGAGACCTGAGACACTCAAGATTCATCACATCAGCATGATTCACAAATAAATAAATTCACCTGTCAAATAACATACAAATCAATTAATAAACAAGATAATAATCAACTAGCCCAAAACCCCAAATAAACCCTAAATTCGAAAGAACAAACAAACTTACTCTTCGTCCGTACTGCTTAACAAACCACTCAGACATTTTAGCATTCGAAGACTCAAACATGGTCTTTTCCAGACCGAGCCGGCTGACAATCTTGGCGATAATGTCAGCCCTAAGGAGTCAGTGTACATGCTGACATCATCTGCGTCGATCATTATCATATCGGCTCCAGCTTCCAAACACCTCTCTGCTTTCCTGATTAACAAATCCACATCTTGCACTACTTCTGTAAAGAAAATTAAAAATAATAATAATAATATTATTAAATACTCCACTTTATGGAATACTTTGCAATAACAAAAATAGGGAAACTTGAAAAATAGCCCCTGTATTATGCCAAAATTGTAAAAAAAAAAGTTATTTCTTAATGCAAGGACTTTTTGCAAACAATAATATTTTTTTGCAATTTTGGCATCATGCAGGGGCTTTTTGTGCAAATTCCCCTAAAAAATGATTAAAATATAAATTTATTATTACCTGAGTTCTGTTTTGTTGGTCTGATATAAGCACCAAAAGCCCTGTTTTGTTGTACTGGTATGTCTTAGTTGTCAAAATTTACGGAAAATACTGGTTTAATTTGTTGGTACGATATAATGTGTTTGAACCTTAATTATTTTTTATTTTTTTTAAAGGAATGGTTGCAAGTTGCGGGCCATTCATTGTATTTAATTAAAGAAAATTTAACATATACAAATTTCTTAATCCATTTACTGGTGGATTTCTGGACTAAACTTAAGCTCTAATCTAAGTATTGTAGATACTTCAGCAGTTGTTTGTCCAGGCGATGGCTTCATCCGCCATCTTCCGAGCAATCATTACGGGCTGTCTTCTTTTGTCTTGGAAGATACGTTGGTTCTTCTCCTTTCAGATGTTCTAATAAACCAAGGCCCACAATGTTTCCCATGTCGTCCTTCTATCCTTGGATAATCTACGTCGACATTTGAGCCAAGTTTGAATAAAATCATCATTGTGAAATATTATAATTATCGTGTTGTTGCCTTGTTAGATCAATCGCCAGACCGAGAGCGTATATGAGCACTGCCCAAATAAGTGGTTCTTGGTCTCCATAACCGAGCCACAAAGTGAGTACCAATCATTATGGGGCCATCCTTTTTTTCTTAGATTATCCGCCGTATTAAGCCTATCATGTCCCACTAGCCAAATGAAGAACTTTACTTTAGGTAGTACCTTAGGTTTCCAAACTGGTTTCTGCCAAGCGCATTTTATACCCGGATTGATGAGGAAATCATATGTCGATTTCGCACTATATTGACCATTCGGTTCCCATTTCCATAATGTTTGATTGTTGGGTCCGTTATTTAATGTACTTACTTGATAGGCCGGTAACAATTTTGTTAGGTCTTTCACAAAGTAAGAGACATTTTGCGAGTTCAGCTCGGCCAAATGCATTGTGTTTGTGATGCCATATAGTAAGTGTAACACTTGTGCCCGTATGCCGTTTCTTTTGTTGTCTAGTTTCCAAATCCACTTTATTAATAAGGCATTATTTTGAGTCTCAAGGGTCTTGATGGCTAAACCACCATTAGTCTTTGGTAGAGAGAGTCGTTTCCAATTTATTAGGCAATTCGCGGAGTTACATTTGGCTTCCCCTTTCCATAAAAATGCTCTCATTTGCCTTTCGATTTGTTTGATTACCCCTTTTGGTATTTTAAGAGCTTGCATTAGGTATATTGGAAGTGCGTTTAGAGTTGCCTTTAAAAGTGTCAATCTACCTCCATGTGATAAGAGTTTTCTTTTCCATGCCCCAATTATTTTCTCGACTTTTTGAATAAGGGGTAGATAGGCTATTTTCTTCGGCCTCCGAAGTGAAAGAGGAATGCCTAGGTAGGAAATGGGGAGGGTCATTTTATTGCATCGAAGTAGCCTACCTACTATTTGATGCAAGTGTTGAGGTATAGCGATCGGAAAAAAGGCGGTCTTATCCCAATTGATAGCTAAACCGGTCATTTCAGTGAATAGATCTAGAACATATGTGACTATTTTAAGATTTTCCGCTTTAACCTCAACAAATATGACGATATCATCCGCGTATTGAATGATTTGGGCACCCACATTTGATACACTTTCTAGTAGTGGTGCTATTCTCCGGAAGAGAGCTTGGAGAATATTGACGGCAAGGTTAAATAAGAGTGAGGAGAGGGGGTCACCTTGTCTTACCCCTCTTTGATGGAAAAAGAAGGGCGAGTTGGTGTCATTTGTCCTTATGGACGAAGAGGAGGAAACAAGGAGGTTATGAATCCATAATGTCCATTTGTCGGGAAAATCCATATATTTCATTAGCTCGATAAGGAAGTCCCAAGAAGTATTATCAAAGGCTTTAGCAAAGTCGATCTTAATCATTACGGAGGGATTTTTTCTTTTATGGAAAAAGTGGAGAAGCTCTCGGGAAATAAGGAATGTATCCTTAATGTTTCTATTTTTAATAAACGCCGTTTGATTTTCATGAATTAGATGGTTCATGAAAGGTTGTAGCCTTGAAGCTAAAATTTTCGTTATTATTTTGATGGGTATGGAAATTACACTAATTGGTCTATAGTCCTTAATCCTTGTTGGCTCTTCGAATTTCGAAATTAGTGTAATTGTGCCTTGATGGATTCTCCACAACTCAAGCTTGTTGTCATAGAATTCACTTATCAATTTCATGAAATCATCTTTCATCGTACTCCAAAAGTTTTGGATGTATTCCATCGGAAACCCATCGGGTCCACTAGTTTTTCCTTTTTGAATATTTTGGATATTTTTTAGTACTTCCTCTTCAAGGATTTGTCATGCTAATGATGACAAGTCAACATTTATATTTCCAATGAGTTGGTCCAAATGACCGGTAGCTACTTTAGGATTAAGAGAGCCTAGAGTCACTTTATAAAAGTTAAAGAAGGAATTATTAATTTGGACATGATCTGAAATGGTTAGGTCATTGTAAATAATTGAGGCAATGTTATTTATTCTTTTTCGTTATGATGCAATTGCATGGAAGTACTTAAGAGTTTTTATCACCTAATTTAAGCCAAGTGCATGCCGATCTTTGTTACCATTTGGATTCAATTCGGTTGGCAAGTTCATGAATGTATTCTTTAAGATCGATTCTAAGTTTCCTTACTCCACTAGTGAGTAATCTTTTTTCCTCAATATTATCTATTATTTAAACAAAGAATTTTGATCTTGAGAACATGGTGTCATCCTTATTAAATCCCTCTTTTGCCCAATTATTGAGTGCCTGTTTGGTGGCTTTCATTTTAATCAAAATATTTTTTGCTGCATTATTATTGTTATTGGCCAATTGCCAAGTATTTCGCTTCATTAGCTTCTTCATTAGCTTCCAAGATCGTTTTGTATTTGAACGACAGGAAATTTCAAGTTTAAGCGGCGCATGATCGGAAGTAGTTAAAGGCAAGTCAAATAATAAAGGAGAGATATTTAAAGAGAGGAAGTGCCTGGAGATGAAAACTCGATCAAGTTTAGAAAAAGTCGGAGTAGGTCTACTACTAGTCCATGTAAAAGATCTTCCTTGCAACAGAATTTTATCTAACTCCAACATGTTAATGGTGTGATTAAATTCTACAATAGAATGCAATGAGTGACCATTCCCGGTCGTCTCATTTGGGTTTCTTATTTGGTTAAAATCACCTACCACTCTCCAAGTTAGGTTAAGAGTGATATTAATATTTTTTAGTTCTCGTAGGCAGTCCGGTTTTATGGCCTCATTAATTGGCCCATAAACATTTGTTAGAAGGAATCTGAACCCCGAAGGCAAGGAAATGATGACACTTAATGAGAAATCATTAGTGTAGGAGTCGTGCAAAGTGAATAGGTCGGCCCAAGCTGTAATGAGACCCTCTTTTGAGCCTAAAGCCGACTTGAAAGTAAAATTATTGAATTTAGGGAGACCTACTCTTCTCATGTCAAAATAAGTAGGAGAGTTCCATTTCGATTCTTGCATACAAATCAAGTTGCAATTGGAGTCTCTAATGGACTCTTTGACTGTCTTGCACTTGTTACTATTGCCAAGTCCTCTCACATTTCATGATACAAGAGAAAGATAATTAAAAAGTTGTACAACCATAATAAGGAGAAATAAAAAACAACACACACAACATATCATGCTAACTTCTAGTAGCTTACTAGAGATCAATTTCATCGCGATAGTCGAGCTTATCTAGGTCCTCCTCGAAATCAAATTTTCCATTGAACTCTTGGTTCTCTACCGTTGATAGGAAACCACATACATTGGAGTTAATATTTTGTTTGTGATTATGGTTGATGTTTAACGCACATGAACCAATCACAATTTTCTTTTTATTTTTCTTGGATATAGGGGCCATGTTTTGTTGATTCGGTCCATTGGCCTGTTGGTTAGAAGTTTGGCCCACAGCCATATTTATTTTTTGAGATTTTGAATTTTGTGTGTGTTTATTCATTGGCCTTTCAGCCTTTTTAAGTCTTGTTTGGCCCATGCCACAAAAATTTCTAATGTTATCACATTTTTTAGTATGTAGTTCTGTTGGATTATTTGCCTCAAGTTCTAATCCTGTTAAAATACCCGATTCTGTAATGGCTTGTGATAATTTCTTCCCACTTTGGACAATTGGCTTAGGTTTATTCTTACTTTCCTTTTTCTTTTTTAAATCGGAAGGCTGTGAGCCATCAAAAAAAGTTACCTTCTTATTGTAGATAAAGCAATTAGAGATGGATATTGGTATGCTTAATGATGATAAATATGAAATTGTTTTATTTTTCACTATTTGAGATTGAACATACTTCCAAAAAAACTAAAATTTTATTATTTTGTTTTATTTTTAAGTTATTATTGGAGGATAAACATGAAGAAGAAGAGAAGCTTTTGAATAAAATAGAGGATTTGGAATTACAACTCACCAAAGAGCATCAAGAATCTAAAAGGTATCTTTTTTCTAAAATTTAAATTAAATTATATAAATAATATTTAATTGCTACAAAAATATTTTATTTAAAAGGATAACTTCAAAGAAGAAGTTTGTTAGAGCCCAAATTTGAAGGAGTTTGTTAGAGCCCATAACCGTTAAATCAAAGCCCAGGAGGAACTAAAAAGGTACATTTATAATATATAAATATTACAATATATATTCATAAAAAAAAAAAATTTGAAATATTAAATTTAAATATATTATACAAAATAATAGGTCGCAAGAAAGGATGGAAAGGTTGGGAGAATTACTCAGTCCTGAAATTTCAAAGAAAGAAGAGGACTCGAGTGAAAATGTGGCTCGTGGCAATTTACAAAAAAGCCCCTTGAATAATAACAGTTATAATAACAATAATAATAATATTTCTTCGGTCAGAAAGAGACCTTTTGTCCGTGCGGATTCTGGTGAAGATGCCAAAGAAGGTATTTTACTAATTAGTCCTTGTAAAATACATATATTTGTTATTAATTAGTCATTAAAATAAAGCGTATATTTATTCATTAATTAGTCCTTATTACAATAAAGTGTATATTTATTTAATTATTTTTTTTACTTTATTGAAGGGAATTCAAGGAAAAGAGAGAAATATAATGAAGGTGAAACAAAATCTGAGAGGAATAATAATAAATCGGAAAATATTATTAGCAAGTGAGGCTCTAAGAAATGTTCAGCTTCCGAAGAAAATAACAATGTACAATATTATTCTCACTGCCTTTTTTTACATATTTCGATATTTTTTTTTCCCATTTTGCAATATTTTTCTATATATATTTTTGGTTTTTTATTTGTGCGGGCTGAGAAGGAAGATATTGAAAAGATGGAAATTATGTTGTAGATTTAAACAAGAAAAGTGACGTAGAGGCATAGTTTGCTTGGTGTTTTATGTATGCATGATATAACTTAATTGCATGAGACCCTTCAAAAAAAAAATTTAATTTCATGAGATTGTCCTAACTCTGTTAATTCGCCTTTTGGGACTACTTTGACTGATGACTGAAAACAAACTTTTTCTTTTGTTGCTTTTACTTGTCTATCTTATAATTTACTTCTATCAGTATATGTTATACTAAGATTTATTGTATATTCTTTATTACAACTTTTATATTTTTTTTCCTCAGAAAGTCATGAGCCAAAATGAAGAGAAAAAGAACAATATTAAGTACCGACACACCATATGTAAAGCTAAGAATATTTATGATTTTTTCTTGCAAAGCCTGTTCGCCCAAATCAAAAGAGGGGAACGGAAAAGCATTATCTTCATGTACTAAATATCACACAATACATATATAGAAGGAAATGTCTTGTTTCTGAAATTTCATGTTGATGCTACATCTACTAGCCCATTCATTAACTCTTTTATGACATTTGGATCCATAAATATTAATAAAGTAGTTAGTGGATTGATTAGTAAATATCGAATCAATGAATTTCAAAATATAGCTGATCTTTTTCTTTTTTCTTTGCTTCTATTATTTTCTGCTAGTATTTTTTTGTATATATATATTTTGAATAAATGCTAGTATTTTATTTTTATTTTGCTATGTTATGGCTTTGTTTATTTTCGGTTGATACTCAATTGTCTTCGCCTAAACAGAGCAGAGCTTCCGCCGCCTGCCTATCTTTCAAGAGCTCATGAAGCTTGATTAATTCATCCATCTCGTGCCCAACAATCACACCTTCATAATTCAGCAACACCATCCCAATTTTTTTCATTTCATTTGGTACAAACCCTAATATCCACACAACCACCAAGTAATTTGTCTGCAAACCCTGTGCCTCAGCAAATTGATTCCACCTGCCCCTCAAGCGAAACAAGTTTGTTTTGCCTTTAACCTTAGCAAGTATCATGTTGTAAGTGTTTCCTCTTCGATCATAAGCTTGGACTTGCAGCTCGTTCCAGTTTCCTGATGGAATTATCTCTGGATTGTCGATTTTTATCTGCAGTCGTGATTGGTCACGGCATACGTCAGAATTGGTGAGCATCTTTGACATGTAAAGAGGTTCGCCGAGATTCATCTCATAGTGCGTAAGCTGGTTCAATAGTGTCTCTCTTTTCTGTCACAAGGGCACAACGAATGAAATTGTTAGACATGATAGAAGTTAACACATTTTGGAGGTTGTTGGATTTGGATTAGCCGGATCGATATTGAGTAATTTAGAATGATGCTAATTTTGATCGTGTGTGAAAGATCGGGTTGAGTTTCTGAGTCAGTCAAATGTTGAATAGTCTATTGTTATTAAAGAGTTTTAGCTTTTAGGTTAAAGAAGTTTATAACCACTCTTTGCACGTCATTTGTCTCCTTTTTTTTTTCCTTTTTGTAAAGTACAGATAGTCATTTTCAGTAGAACACGAGTTGTTGAGTGGGTGGGGCTGGGGAATCAATCAGTTTGCCAATTCCGGAGATGCATGTATGTCGGATTTTGCAAATTAATGTTTTTCATATTTTAACATGATCTATAAGATAATAAATATTTATTCATACTACAAAAGCAAAACTAATGGGAAGTAGAAGATGTATAGAAGATTAATTTCATTGGCATCGATATATATATATATATATATATATATATATATATATACACACGAAACTTAACACGCATCTACTCTACTCGAGTAAACCGCAGCAAAATATACTAAAGGTAGAAGCGTATGAATGCAGATGCATCTGTGGCTGTACAGTCTAAAACACTATTTACATCCGTCGTTACAAAAGACGGCACAACATACAATAAATTATAAACAATGTGGGTCTACATATACCTCATCCATTGCCTGCCTATGACGATGATGGGAATGAATCGGTCAGAGTCGACTGAGCTGCGCTAAGGAGAAAACTATTTTGAGTATGAGAAGGAAGAGCACATCAAATAAGAAGATATGCGAAGGGGTCGTGTTTTTATAAGGCAGCAAATATGTTGCATGGTTTGTTTGTTTTTTCAGACTATTTGCCCGTAGATTCCACTCAACCATCATATTCTTTCTGATTTTATCCTTACACCTCAGTGTAGTGCTCGGTTTAGAAAAGATACCCTTCGAGCTTTGGATGGATTGTACCGTCCATCAGAGTACTCCCAACAGTGGTAAAAATTTTCTTCACTTTGACCCCACACTTATAAGATGTTAAATCATACAATATAGCTAAATTCGATGCACAATTACTCAAGAGGTAAAGTGGCCGGTTAAAGTTTATTTATGTTGTGGGGCAAGCGAATATTGATATGATACTATTACAATTTACAGCTCAAATATTCGAATTTAACACGGCATTGAGTGAGTTCTCTTGGTAGGCAATTAAAAGTTCGCTTCGATCGTGACATGTTAGGTAGCTTACTTCCTTTTGAATCATGGATTTGTAATCAGTGAAGAAAATCATTTGCAGTTTTTATCCTGAATAAAGCATCTTTAATAGGCACTACTAATGTAATTATCGCGATACAACATCTTTATTTGGATAAAAAAATTTAAAAATTCAAGTTCAATGTTTTTTTTAAGAATAGTAAGTATATGCAAAATAAAAGAATCAATTAACTCGCAAATCATAGTATTCACTTAATTGCTATTGCAAAATAATATTCCTACTAGCATCTTATCATTGACAGAAGTATCAGAAGAGCCTCTGCTGTTGAACCTGTCCATATTTTCGCTATTTTCAATAGAGCTTATATATATATAGCCCCCTATTTCCCTTCCCCTTGGTGATAGGCACTCATACTTCTCAAATATGATAGGCAAACTCTCTATCCAAAATCTATATTTTAACCCAAAATAATAATAAAAGGTTACTGGTTTTACACTATATTAAGAAAACATAAAAGAACAATAAAAAGAAAGAAAAACAAAATAGGATCTTTTATATTTTCAATACCCACTATTTATATCTCGATTTGTTTAAAATTTTACAGAATAAAATCCTGTCCTAGGACGAATTATATTAACTGAACTTGTAGTTCTAACTTCTGTATAGGAGGACTTTCCTACGAGTGTCTCCCTCCGTGCAATATACAGGTTTTTCTCTCTGAGCGAACAATGACGAGCCCACATGTCCAACTCCAGCCGACCAGAGCCCACACATATCTTCCCTCCCCAGAATATAAAGTATAAACTTTTTTTTTTATTTTTTAGATAAATTTATATAAACTGTTTTTTGAATGTGCTAACTATTTAATTAGTAAATATTTTAGTCGCGCATTCGGACCTTTTTTTAATATTTATGTAACTGTTTCTAATTTAATTTATATTTAATGAATAAATCAAATAAACGACTATATTTTGTTGATTAAGATTGAAGTTTAAAAATTTAATAATATTGTGTAAATAATACAAAAATGGTGAGAATTAATTGGTCGGAGTCGAGCGAGCTACAGTGAGAAGATAATATAAGAAAATGAAAGCTATATATTTACCATGCATGTCACGCTATTTATAGTATCTGAAGTTATAACCTTCCTTGATCGCATCAAGTTATAACCTTCTCCACTAAACTACATATTCCTTTGATTCGATTGGCACACATAGAAAAGAGTAAAAATGTAAATTTATTATAAAAATTTCCGTACTCCAATCTAATTAGTTCCTTTCCATATCACCATCCTTTGTTTTTTCTCACTGTGTGGCCATTAAATATTATTCTTTGCTGCAAATATTTGTCTTACAATATTCACACAACCAAGGATAGGAAGTCAATTATATGCATGTTTTGTCCTTTTTTGTTTGATTAATGTTGATTTACATCGTTGCTCCAATGCATGTATATCTTTTAAATTGTGTGGTGCATGCAATTATAATTCAAGCAATGTTATTTATCTCATATCTCAAATTGTATTAATATTTTGTTATGTTTAATTATGTTTCTAAAATGTGTGATGCATGCAGCACTAGAATTTTAATAAATGTGTTATTTATCCAAATATCTCATGCTATGTTTTCATATTTCTAATCTCAAAAGTATAGATCGGTATAATATTTCATTATGTCTAATTATGTTTTATTAGATTGTTTTTTTAATGAAACTTTCTATATATTTAGTAGATAAATGAATCATTTATTATGATATCAAATAGATAATGATGATGCGTTTAAGATTAAAAGGTGGTGTATGGGCTCATCGGCCTAAGGATATTTTCATTATTAAAAACAAAAAACTGTTTTTAACAGAAACAAAAAAAAAAACAGAAAAATGTTTTCTGTTTCTAAACAACAAAAATAAAAATAATGCGAAACAAGACCTAAATTTTATTATTTTTTATTTTAAGTTATTATTGGAGGATAAATATGAAGAAGAAGAGAAGCTTTTGAATAAAATAGAGGATTTGGAATTACAGCTCACCAAAGAGCAACAAGAATCTAAAAAGTATCTTTTTTCTAAAATTTAAATTAAATTATATAAATAATATTTAAGTTGCTAGAAAAATATATTTTATTTTGAAGGATTACTTCAAACTTGAAGAAGTTTATTAGCGCTCATAACCGTTACATGAAAGCCCAAGAGGAATTAAAAAGGTACATTTCTCATAAATATATTATAATATATATTCATTAATTTTTTTCATTTTTTTTTGAAATATTAAATATATTATATAAATAATAGGTCGCAAGAAAGGATGGAAAGGTTGGGAGAATTACTCGGTCCTGAATTTCAAAGAAAGAAGAGGACTCCAGTGAAAATGTGGTTCATAGCAATTTACAAAAAAAACCCTTGAATAATAATTATAATAATAATGATATTTCTTCGGTCAGAAAGAGACCTTTTGTGAATCAGGACACTAGTGAAGACTGAAGCGGCCAAAGAAGGTAATTTTTTTACTAACTAGTCCTTGTAAAATACATTTATTGGTTAATTAGTCCTTGTTGAAATAAAGCGTATATTTATTTCATTTTTTACTTTATTGAAGGGAATTCGAGGAAAAGAGAGAAATATAATGAAGCGGAAACAAAATCTGAGAGAAATAATAAATTGAAAAATATAATTAGCAAGTGGGGCTCTATGAAATGTTCAGCTTCTGAAAAAAATAACAAGGTTTAATATTATCTCACTCTCTTCTTCCTATTTTTTTATATTTTGAATTATTAAACCAAATATAATTGATGTGGTGCATATTAATAATTGTACCTAATGTTGAATTACCCGTTATTACAATATTGTAAAATATTTTAACAATGGGGAGATGAATTTCCTATTTACAATATTGTTTCTATATTTATTTTCTTATTTTTATCTTTTATATTTATTTGTTTTTCATTTTATTTTTATTTTTTATTTTTGGTTTTGTATTTGTGCAGTCTAAGAAGGAAGGGAAGGGAGAAACTGAAAAGAAGAAACTTAAATTGGTAGATTTAAATGATAAAACCGAAATAGGTACTTTGTATGTCTTTTCCATGTATGCATGATATAACTTAGTTTCAGGATATTTCATCATGTGTATAGTTGTTAAATTTGGTCTTTGGACTTTAATTTGTCTGATGACTCTTAACAACTTATGTATTTTTTATGTTGCCTTGTTTTTGAAGTTATTTCTATTAGGGGGCGTTACTTCATAGAAAAGTTCAATTTTCCTGAAAAAGTTAAGAGGTAGGAATCACTTTACCATATTTACTATAATATGAGAATCCTATCGGCGGTAATATCATATTCCCACGATAATGTTGTTTTACCATATATATAAGAAAGTGATTCCCAAAAAAAAAATGTGAATGTTACATTTTCATACTTATTATCAAAATGTTCATATTTACTATTTTACTTATTATTTAATTTGATATTATTATTACTATTATTATTATTATTTATTTTATTAATTATAATTGAATTATAGAAATAATAATAATAATAATAATAGTAATGATAATAATAATTATTATTATTATTATTATTATTATTATATAGTTAAATTAAGATATTAAATCCTAATTATATTTGTTGAAAAAATAAATTTTGTTAGTTTTGTTTTTTTTTTCTTTTCTTAATTTGTAGCAAGCTTGTTATGATTTAATTATTATAGAAATTACAATTCAATTAAAATATTAAACATATAATATTATAGGTAACTAATGTTATTTAATAATAATGTAATAGAAAATTAGTAAAATTTTATAATTGAATAAATAAATTATATTTAATTGATTTGTTATACTAGTATCAAGAGTAAAATAGTCATTTCATATTTAAGAATAATGCAAATAAATAACATTCTCATGAATCAAAATTTGATAGGTAAATAAAAATATTCCCATGACATGATAATGTTATTGCCACCAATCATATTCCAAGGAATATGAATGGTAATGTAATATTACCAGAAAGTAAACGTCCCAGAGTTTGTTATAGTAAGAATAAAATAAGTTATTCTATAATTCTAACTATATCACTCCAGTTGGCAGTCAACCTTTTGTCAGTGCTCGTTGAGTTATATATATTGCTTTGTGTTTCATATGTTGGTTTTGTCTTATATATTAGTTAGTGTGTTTTTACTATTTTTCTATTTATATATATTGTTTTCAAAATATATATTTCATATACCTTTTTATTTGTATATACTGTTTTTTCTATTTTTCTATTTTTATGAATTATTCTCATATATGTTTTTATTTATTTATTGTGTTTTATTTATATATATTGTTTTCCAAAAATATATTTTATATACTATTTTTTTGGGTTTAACAAACTTTTTACTGGTCTATATAATGTTTTGCTGAAAAAAGAAAAAATTTAGAGTGTATTTATCGTGTGCTGTTAGAAAATTGTTGAGGAGCAAATTGTCCCGTTGGAATTTATGGGGCAAAAATAAGCTGGAGGCTACAGCTAACATGGCAAAAACAGAGCTGACAAACAAGACAAAGTTGAGAACTCATTAAGGAAAAATAGAACCTGCCAAGATAAAATCATGGCTGGTTTATGCTACTTGCAATTTTGTTCATTTATTCTTACAGAAAAAAAATCCCATGGGTCTAAATATAAAGAAATAAAAGTAGAACGAAATGGAAATGGAAACAGAGAAAGAAACCATAAAATCCTCATGCGCTAGATATTGTAGTTGAAAGCAGTATAGGCATCATTACCACAATATGATAGTAAGCTCTACAACCCTGTTTTCTCTTTTGTTTAAACTCTCAAATATCACGGCTTAAATGGAGGAGAACTCCAGCTGCTTGCCTATACTTTAGAAGTTCGTGAAGCTCCATTAATTCGTTGGTCTCATGCCCCTTCATCCCACCGTCACAATTCAGCAGCACAATTCCAATTTTTCCCATTTCGGTCGGCGAAAACCCTAATATCCACGCCACAACCAAGTCATTTGTTTGCAAACCATGCGCCCGAGAAAATCGACTCCACCCGCCCCTCAGGCGATACAAGTGTGTCTTGTCTCTTACTTTAACCAGCACCATGTTGTACATGTTTCCTCTTCGATCGTAGGCGTGCACTTCTACCCTGTTCCAGTCTTCTGGAGAAATTATCTCCGGATTGTCAATTTTTATCTGCATTAGACATTGGTCACGGCTTACATCAGAGTCAGTAAGCACCTTCATCACATAAACTGGATTGCCAAGACTCATCTCAAATCCGGTCAATTGATCCAGGACTATTTCCTGTTATTTAAACATAACATTGGGATATCACTCTTGCTTGATATAAATTTTGATAAAAAAATAATAGAAAAAAAAATCCCCTTTTGTCCCCTTTTGTCTATAATGTGTTAAGCAAAGTCTTATTTACCTTTCAATTCATATGACAAATATATTTTGTAACACCTTGTCATGGACATGGAGGACAAGAGCAATTTTAAAGGGGTTAAGTGATACTCTTTTTCAAATTTAAATATAAAAGAAATAATCAATTGAAACAATAACATTCATTGAGAACTTGAAACTTAAGTAAATTCCGGTTTATTTTTTTCTCTACATAAATATGTAAAAAGAATGTATTATGTAAAATAAAATTTTAATTTATATACATAATAAGAGATTTTTTTGATATAATGTAATATTATAAAAAAATAATGTATTGTAAAATAAGGTCACAAAATTTCATCAATATAATATCTCTTTTCATTTTTTATTATTATTCTCAACTCAATAAAATAATGTAAATTTACACAAAAAAACCTACTAACTTTTCTGAATATTACAAAAAAACTTTTCAGATTTTCAAAAAATTATCTATGATAAACATTTCATTTTCAAAAAACCACCTCTACTAATTATTAGTTAATCTTTTTGAAATTCCAAAGTTTTGTAATTTGAGGAGAAATTTCAGAGTCGTAATGATTTTCCTATTCTTGCCTGGCGTGTATGACAAGAATTAAAGTGCATGGGTCGCGTCAGCTGGATTCCAATGGGCCAACAATTTATATGTGCTCTTTTTTTTAGAGGCCTCAAACATTATACTCAAATATACGCTTTAGGGATAATTCAATTCTCTTTGAGACTTTAGACTCGGTCATAAATACTTTCTACCCGTACCAGTATCATTATCTTTTACCACATACCAAGTTTTAGGGCTGTCAACGAGCCGAGCCGAGCTGAGCCAGGCCCAGCTCGAGCTCGGCTCGACTCCTGCTCGGCTCGGCTCGACTCGATAACAATACATGTTTCGAGCTGAAATCAATAGCTCGAGCTCGGCTCGGCTCGGGTAGCTCGATTAAGAATGAGTTTTTTTGAACATCCACATTTTTGTAATTAGTAACGGTTTTTATGAAAGAACCGTTACAAATATACATAAATAGTCTACATCTATAACGGTTTATAATAAACCGTTACAGATTTTGGACTCAAATCTGTAACGGTTCTTTCAGAAAAATCGTTACTAATAGTACAATTAGTAACGGTTTTTATGAAAGAACCGTTATAAATATACATAAATAGTCCACATCTGTAACGGTTTATAATAAACCGTTACAGATTTTGGACTCAAATCTGTAACGGTTCTTTCAGAAAAACCGTTACTAAAAGTGTAATTAGTAACGGTTTTCATGAAAGAACCGTTACAAATATACATAAATAGTCCACATCTGTAATGGTTTATAATAAACCGTTACAGATTTTGGCTCAAATCTGTAACGGTTCTTGCAGAAAAACCGTTACTAATAGTGTACTTAGTAACGGTTTTTATGAAAAAACCGTTACAAATATGCATAAATAGTCCACATCTGTAACGGTTTATAATAAACCGTTACAGATTTTGTACTCAAATCTGTAACGGTTTTTCTGAAAGAACCGTTACAAATATGCATAAATAGTCACATCTGTAACGGTTTATAATAAACCGTTACAGATTTTGGAGTCAAATCTGTAACGGTTTTTATGAAAGAACCGGTTTTTGGACTCAAATTTGGACTATTTAAGCAAATCTGTAAGGGCTCTTTCAGAAAAACCGTTACTAATAGTGTAATTAGTAACGGTTATTATGAAAGAACCGTAACAGAATATACAGAATATACAGAATTGAAACCCTAATCCAAAATACGATACAATACCAACAATAAAACACAAACAATCCAAAATAATTGAAACCATAATCCAAAATACGATACAATCCAAACATCAACACACAACCAAACAATCCATACAAAACAAAATAATTAAAACCCTAAATTGTAACACCATCTTATCTTTCAACTTCCGCGCATCATCTCTCTTCCAACTTAAGACCCTAATTATAAAAGTTAAATCTAAATTAAAAATTGCAGTAGAAAATGAGTAATTAGAGAATATGTAAAATAATAAACGCTAAATATACTCACACAATCAAGAATCAACTACCGGATTCACCGCTACATCAAGATTTTCCTCTTCTTTCGTCCGCCAGAGTGGAGTCAGAGAGGGGAGGAGCGGAAAAATGGGGAGCGGAAATAATGGGGAGGATTCGTGAGGTCAGGGGGAAGGGAAATAATGGGGAGTTGGGGACTGGGGAGAGAGAGGCGGAGTTTTGTAAAGGGGAAAGGTTGTATTATTTGGGCTGGGCCAGATTTTAGGTATCGAGCCACAAGCCGAGCCGAGCCGAGCTGGGCCAAGCTCGAGCTCGGCTTAGATTCGAGCTCGGCTCGGCTCGGCTTGGTTCAGTTTCGAGCTGTTTCGAACGAGTTTTTTCGAGCTGCTATCGAACGAGTTCGAACGAGCTACCGAGTTTCGAGCTTTTTTGCCAGCCCTAATACCAACTATACCGGTACCAATACATGTACCATGTATACTTATTCTCATCTAGGTATTTGGGCCGGCCTTGTGTGACAGTATAAATACCTTCTACTCGTACCAGTATCAGTATCTTTTATCGGTACCACATACCAACTATATCGGTACCAATATCTGTATTCTGTACGATGTACATATACTTATTCTCACCTAGGTATTTGGACTGGCTCTGTGTACCAGTATAAAACCTTCTACCCGTACCAGTATCAGTATCTTTTATCACATACCAACTATACCGGTACCAGTATAGGCACATGTACATATACTTATTCTCACCTAGGTATTTGGACCGGCCTTGTGTATCAGTATAAATACCTTCTACGTACCAGTATCAGTATCTTTTACCACATACAACTATACCAACTATACCGGTACCAATATCTGTACCGTGTACATATACTTATTCTCGCCTAGGTATTTGGACCGGCACTCTGTACCAGTATAAATACCTTCTACCTGTCTCAGTATTAGTATCTTTTACCACATACCAACTATACCGGGACCAATACCTGTACCATGTACATATACTTATACCACTACATACCAATATCGGTACCTTTTGCCATGTACCAATATACCTTTTAGCACGTACCGATAGAAATATATGTACTACATACAGATACTTGTACCTATTACCTCGTACCAATATCAGTATATGTACCACTCAAAACTTCTTAGCATAAAAAACACTATGACACATACGAAGAAAACAAACAGAAAATTGTAATCTATAAAGAGTATGGCTTTACATACCTCAGCCGTTGTTGGTGACACTGAATGTATAAGTATACTGATGAATGGTATGATGGTAGGGGATTCTATATACACCAGTACAGGAGAGAGAGAGAGAGAGAGAGAGAGAAGAGAAGCACAATATGAGAGGAGTATAGTAATAAAACCCTACCGATGAATCTCAATTCAAGAGGAAAGACAAAACCGGTACACAAAAGATATGGAATCTCAAATTAGTTGTGGGGTATATAAAAAGGGAAATTTTTTCAAAAACGCCCAATTTTTTTGAATATTATTAAAAAGCCCCAAACTTCTTAGATTCCCTCTTTTAGCCCCTATAAAGTTGTTTCAATTATTTTCTAGACCCCGTTAAATCTAACATATAAGGTGTTAAACTTTTTTTAAACCAAAAATACCCTTTCCAATCTATAATTTATTTAAGATATATATAATTACACATAAATAGTGTATATATATAATTAACAAATAATAATTGCACATACAAAACATAGTCAACATAATTAAAATGTATTTACTATATAACTAATATAAAAAATTAATACATAAAATATTATTTTCTCTATTTTTTCATAAAACATTATTTTATTTACGTATAAAATATTATTTTCTATAGTTTGATTCTCCTTTATTTGTATTTATGAAAAAAAAATATTATTTTTATATTTTTAATGACTTTTTATTATGAGAAATATTTTTTATTAAATATAAAATATTTTTTTATTTGTTATGATTTTTATTACGTAAAGTATTTTTTATTTTATGTATAATATTATTTTGTTATATCTAAAAACACTATTTTATCCTATAATTACTTTTCATGATTTTATTTATTTTATTTGTTATCTTAGAATGTACAAATAAAATATAAAAAATAGTTTTTAAGAGGGGCATTTTGGTCTATATAAAGCTTTGTTAGATGGAATGTTAAGTTTAACACTAGGAGGGAGTAAAAGAAAAATTCATTGTACTTTAGAGGAACTAAAAGAATGAATCTAAAAATAAAAGGGTTTTTTGATAATATTCAGAAAAGTTACGAGGTTTTTGAAAAATTTCCCTATTAAAAAACTCTCCTTTTTCTATATTTTCCAAAACATCCTATAAAGTAGATCCATTTTCAAATATACCCCAACATGGTGTTTCATCTAATTTTAATTTTTCTGACCAAAATACATTCACCAAATTATTTCAACAAATTGTTTTAAGTTTTATTCAATAAGAATAATAAATAATTCAGTAATAACAAATTTTATAACATAATATTTCAAGATATTAATCTATTTTATAGGGGGTTTTGGAGAATCTAGAAAGTGGGTGTTTTAAAATATTTTAAAAAGTTAGGGGTTTTGTAAGAAGTAACCATAAACAAAGGGCATCTACATGTTTTATCCTTGAACATCAAAGGATATTTACATCTTAAATTAAAAAAAGACACTACTGATACTAAGAAGCTCCATATATCCTGAAAGGCATGACAAGTGAAAAAAGAATTATATACTACACTGATCTCTCTATATTTTTCTCACTTTTACTAACAATATAGTCGGTGAAGTGTGTTTGATAAAAATATTGAATTATCATTAAACCATCAAAAGATTATTTTCTGATCGCATCAACAAAATTATTCTTTATATTGAGATCTAGAAACTTTAGTTGTCAATCTAAATAACTGTAAGTTTACAGAGATAATAGTATAATATTTCAGCAAGAGTTTACTTCAAATGTTTTCTAATTGTTCAGAAAGAAAAATTTATAAAAAAGACTTAATAATAATACAAAGTCATGTGATAAAAAGAAAATTTGTGGAACATTTCCCTAAACCTAAAAACAGAAAAAAGAATGAAATGAGAACACCCTCAACTCTCAAGCCTTAGGAAATGATTTTTCATAACTATGATTTTATATATAAGTATAATTTTTAAATCTAACAACTAAACAGTAAACTAAAGTTTTACAATTCGTACAATTTGAAAAAATAAGTAAAATTAGATAAAATATTATTTTGTATGATAAGATTATTTTTTTTAATATTCATAATAAGGAAATTAGTGTATAATATATATGTTTCTCACATGATCGCATGGCTTAGTGGGAAAAATGGGGTAAATGTTGGAGAAAGATTAACTTACAAAAAAAAAAAGAAAAAAAAAAATTGATTGCCATAGTCGCGGGACGGGATGGCCAATGTCTGATGATGTGTATGCCCTTAAATTTGTCTATGATACGGTGAATCAAAGAAATCTAATCGTCCACGTAACCAATTCAACGTCTCACGTGACTAGCATCATATTTGATTTCCCAGTAATCTCTATTTGACAGCGAACGTGCTTTAATTAGAGAACCAGGGACCAAAAAAAGTTTTGCGAAAAAATCCAATGGCACAGCTGTCACTATACTAAATTGCTTCTGACTCCGCTTCGGAGTACCTTTAATATAATTTTGGGAAAATTATAGTCTTTCCTCTATTATTTTTCTCAATTCCTCAATGATGTAGCATGAGATGATAAATCTAATACAATATGTAATAAATCAAAGCAAATTTAGTATAATGGTAAATCTAATACAATATATGATAAATTTATACTCAGTTTTCTTATATATGATCACAAATTTATCACAAGTTGGCATGAGATGATGAATCTAATATAACATGTGGTAAACTTAAAGTCAATTTTCCAATATAGAGACTATAAATTTATTATGAATTGACATAAGATGACAAATCTAATATAACATATGGTAAACTTAAATCTCGTTTTCCTATATGAAGATCATAAATTCATTTTTATGTGTATTAACAGTCTATTAAATGCAAATTGCCACGTCATCAAGGGGTTAGGAGGAAAAATAGGGGGAAGGATATCATCACACATAATTTTGTACTCAAATACAGTGATATTGGACGCGATTCTTCTGTATAAATAATCTTTAACAAACGCAATTTTATATACATGTGAGAAATTATTTTGTAATCTCATATAAATCTATATAAATTATGCCACATAAATTTTGTGCCATGAAAAATCAGATTTTTAGAATCGGATTAGTATGATAATTTGTAGAAAAATAATGTGTCGAAATTTTTCTAGAAGAGAGTTGGAGTTGTGAGTTTTAGAAGAGATTTTGAGTTGTAAATTTTTGTAAAAGAAAAGTGTATGCTTAACTACTTTACATGACTCGTTACATATTTAACAACAATTTTTTATAGAAGAAATTTTTTTATTTAACCACTTTATATGACTTGTTACATATTTTCCTTAGAAGAGAGTTGGAGTTGTGATTTTTAGAAGAGAATTGGAGTTGTGAATTTTTGTAAAAGAAATTTTTATGTTTAACTACTATAAATAATTTGCTACATATTTAACAACAAATTCTTATAGAAGAACTTTTTTTATTCGACCACTTTAAATGACTAGTTACATATTTTGCTACAAATTATGTGCCACAGAAGATCAAATCAAGGATTGGCTGAAGGAAAAAAAACTCATGACCTCTTTGAGAGAAAATATTTCTTGTTCTAATTAATTTTAGGAGGTTAATAGAAAGCACAAGAGTATTATTATAATTTTATTTGTGGGGTCAACTTTTCATAGAATAAATATAATATGGATATTTTGAGTATTATTTCTTTCAATATTTTGTCTCCTCCGTTACCCTCCAATTTTGAAGGGGACAAAATTTAGAAAAATTCTTCCTTAAATGAAAAAATTTGTCCCCTCCCATCTATTCACCTCTTTCAAAATTAAACATTGGAGCAAAAAAAAAATTTACCTTTCTCTCTCTTCTCTTCCCCTCCCCTTCCCTCCTTTATCCCATACTGGAGCACACCCTAAAGAGAGAGGTGTCTTACCTCTCCACCAATGTAATTTGATCAAACCTAAAACATATATATTGTAATGTCCGAACGACACGTATAATTTGTGCAGGAGAAGTTCATATTTTTGAAGAGAAGAAGAAATTCTTCTAAACTATACAAATTCGATATTTCATCTGAGACAGATATCAACACCAAAATTTGGGGTGTACAAATATTCTCAACCCCCAACCCGTGTAACCCGATCCGACTCGATCCATTTATTGCGGGCTATGACATTTTTGGATTGGGGTTCGAGTTTAAAGTTTAAATAACCCATAATTGGATTGGGTTATGAATTTTAGATTAAGAATCCGAATTAATCCGATTCAACCTGCATACTACAAAATTAGTTCTCATATTATATTTTTCAATTATTTATTTTCTTTTCAATTAGTTCTCGTTTCAACCCTAAATTTAGGTTTTGGGGGCGTGACAGTTTATGTGAGTGTAAAAAATAATGGAATATAAGTAATAACTTGAAAAAAAAAAGTCAAAGAGAAAGTTCAATGATCTACTGAATAATCCGACTGAATAATAACTGATTCGTGTGTCAGAGTCCAAGATTACGTATGTATTTCTAAAATTAATATACAACATTTTTACTTATTCTCTTTTTTCCCCCTTATATTATCATCTCTTTATATCATAATTAGAGAAAAATAAAAAAAATGATAAGTTTAAGAAATTAATGATACTAACATAATGATTGAAAAAGAAAATAAACTATATAAGAAAAAATTAAGATGAAATATATGAGAAACTAATATGACTCATTTTCTTATAATATTGCTCCATTAACTTTATTATTGTTAATTTTTTTCTTTATCTGACAAAAGAATGAACAATATATATACATTATATGAATAAACATGTCGCATAAACTATTTTGTTCACTTTTAATATACTAAAAATAATACAATTTCTCAACAACTTGAGAAATATTTTCACGAAATTGAGGATACCACAAGAAATATTAATCCAATAAATCATGTGATTTGGTACTGATATTCTTGTCTAAATTGTCAAAGTATATTAGTAACTTACGAAACAAAACGTTATTGTGATTCTAAAAAGTGATGATGAAACATAAAACATGAAACATTAATGTAACAAATCATAAATGAAGTTGTTATAATAATATCATTTAGATTGCAACATATTATCAGTGAGTTTGAGAAACCAAAGATTTTGATAATTCTCACGAAATCGGAGATAAAAAATTGAAATACCAATTGAGCAATTATTGATAATATGTTAATAACCATGCATAAATTGGTATAGAATATCAATGAATTTGAGAAATGAAATATTTAAGAAAAATATCATAATATGATAGCTAAGAGAAGGTAAGTGATGTGACTCAAGAAGAATTGAAAAAATAGATTAAATAATAATGTAATGAGTAAATCAATTCATTAGGACATAATTTATTAGTCTTATATGACTTGATTATCTAAATATATACACTTAGGCTTCCTTTATATATGTTTTATGTATATTCACGTACATAGTATATTTTATATTTTAAAATCTAATTATGTAATTTTAATCATCTAAAAATATATTATTTTATAAAAGTGTATCTTATCTTACATAATCATTTTTGTCATATTATTGTATTTAATCCATCTTCACATACTTAAGTAAAATAACAAATTAACTCGGAATCATTACCAATATGGAGTTCAAAACAGAGAGAAAATTCAAATGAAATTATATATTATATTATTAGTAGAAGAAATACAATTTAATCAAGAATCACTAACTTTTGTAAAAATAAAAGGAAAAAAATATGTGTTTTAATGGATGAAATTTTCATCTCTTCTGTGAATTAAAACTCATAATTACTTTATGATTGACTTTTAACTCTTGTCAAGAGAAAAAATAAAAATGTGTCAAGCAAACCAATAAAATATTAAAAATAATCTAACTCGTTGAATTCACATCGAAGGGTCATAATATACAAAGAAAATTATGATTTGATATCCGGTGAGAGCTTAAAATGATGTATAAAATAACTACCACATAAATAACTATAAAAATATATAAAACTTATGAAATCAAGACATGAATCAACAATTGAGATGTAAATAATTTTTATCATTCAAAAATTTAGATTATTTGGGTGATGTGACCTGCTATTTAAGAAGGCTCAAATGTGAAAAATAAAGGGTTGAGATTAATTCTTTCTTTCGCCACGGAAATAATTATTCACTGTATGGAGATGCAATGCACACAATTATTTATTTATTTAGTATACTCCCATTATATTCACAAACCATAACATCCAAGTCTCAAATTCCACTTTATGACATGCAAATTCACAAATTATTACATTACATTACACACATCACACAAGAAACAGAGGAGACCTGAGACACTCAAGATTCATCACGTCAGCATGATTCACAAACAAATTCACCTGTCAAATAACATACAAATCAATTAACAAACATAATAATCAACTAACCCAAAACCCTAAATAAACCCTAAATTCGAAAGAACAAACAAACTTACTCTTGGTCCGTACTGCTTAACAAACCACTCAGACATTTTAGCACTCGAAGACTCAAACATGGTTTTTTCCAAACCGAGCCGGCCAACAATCTTAGCGATGATGTCAGCCCTAAGGGAGTCAGTGTACATGCTGACATCATCTGCGTCGATCATTATCATATCGGCTCCAGCTTCCAAGCACCTTTCTGCTTTCCTTATTAACAAATCCACATCTTGCACAAGTTCTAATAAAAAAATAACAAAAATTAATATGTAATAAAATTAAATACGCCACTTTATGCAATATTTTGCAATAACAAAAATAGTGAAATTTGCAAAAAAAATCCCCTGTATTCTGCCAAAATTGCAAAAAAAAAAGGGTAATTCATTAATGCAGGGACTTTTTGCAAACAATAATAATAGGGCCTTTTTGCAATTTTGGCATCATGCAGGGGCTTTTTGTGCAAATTCCCCTAAAAAATGATTAAATACATATTTTTTATTACCTGAGTTTTGTTTTGTTGGTCTGATATAAGCACCAAAAGCCCTGTTTTGTTGAACTGGTATGTCTGAGCTGTCAAAATTTACGGAAAATACCGGTTTCGCCCTCAACCCTAAACTTTTAATTAATCGCACGAGTCTCAATAAAGAATCCTCTTTCATTTTAAGAGATCCAGCGTTCAATTCAATCGTATCAAACCCTAAATCCTTACACTCCTACAAATAAAAAAAATCCAAAATAGTTATTTAAAACCCAATTTGAACATATAAAGTTGTGTTACTTGAAAGGAACTATAAATTTGGACCTGTACGTAATTTTTAAAAGAGGAGGGGCCTTTACGTAAAATATGCTCGGCCCAATCGCCAGTACTGACATAAATGTTGTGTTTGTGCGCAAGATTCGTTATTTCCTTCACAAATGAATCGGGCATTAAGCTGTGAGACCCGCCTGAGAATTTCAGTCCGTCCACAAATTCCCCAATTGACCCTAACATTTCCTGTAATTAATTACAAATTATCAGAAAATTAAAGAAAAGAAAAAAGAAAGATTTTTCTTTTTTGATGAAGATGCTTTTGTTTTTGGTCTGCATTGCATTAGATTGGAAAAACGAAAATCTTACTGATTTAATCGGATCGAACAGAAACATCCTATTTAATTGGATTTCTTTTGACACAAAATTCGCAAAAAGCGGGAAACAGAGCTCGGCTTATTAACGAAAGATGAATCGATCAAGCAGAGATCAAACCCAATCAGGAAAATTAAAAAAAACCAATAATTGCACTAATTAAACCACAATTGCATTCGATTAAACAAAAACCAACTAACCTGAAGAGAATCACGGCGAAGGAAGCAGTAATCAGGCCCGCGCATCTCGGTGAGGCCATACAGGCGCGGCTTCTCCGGCCGGTCCTCGTGCTCGCTGAACCGCTTCCATTTGAAGTAGTAACCCCCCTCGTCGAGCTCCATTGTTGTTTTGAGGCTTCTCTGTTCTTGTTGTCTTTTTGAGAGGTTTTGAAATGGAGAGTAGGACTGAGAATGGAGATGGCTCTGGAAGTATCTGGTTTGAAAGGAATGTTGGAACATCTATTGTGTTTGTGTATTTGTGTAGTGAGTTATTTTAGAGAAAATATTGGCATCTTAAACTATATCATATTATATTTTTATATATTTTCAGTTGTCTATTTTGTGTTTGTATAGAAATAAATGAAAAAGATCATTTTTTGTGAAAATTAAGATATGTATAAAATGTGTTCAGTTAAGATGGCATTGTAAAATACAAAAAACTAGTTGAGGCAAACCGCAATTATATTATATAACAAAAATATGGACTTTTCATTCATGTATAAAAAAATGTTATTATAGGTTTGTATTTATGCAAATTGCAATATTAATGGAAATAATGTCGAGAACCCAATTTGGAGTGGTAGGTTTTGGTGGATGGAATTACAATTTTGAAATCTAACAATATTCAAGTTATTTATTTTGTAGGTGATACAATTATCATCCGCCGTGGTACATTGTAGCAATTAGAATTTTGAAATCCGATAATAGTCATGATTTTGCGGGATAGACAAATAAATCATGACTACATCCAAAAGCAATACAATCATCCTTTAAAGAGGCGGTACAATATTAAAATTTAGAAAGTTGCGAAAATACATATTGCTTAGATGAGAGGTTAAACCATGAAGAAGACTCGGAGCAAGAAAAGTGATGGTCCGAGCGTAATGAGAACTAAAGATTCATGTGACGTAGCAAAGTCATTTCTAAAGTGCAAAATTGGATGACTTTTATTTAGTTTTACCTTAGGTTTATCTTTAGTATAATTTTAGTTAATCTTTATGTTTTTTGTTTTATCTTCGGAAAATTGTACCAAATGGTAGGGTCATGGACCCGAACTTTTATAACTTTTTTATTTTAATTAATGAAAGTGTCGGTATGCAGTTTGGTCAGAGTCGGGATAGGCAAAGCGATAACCAAATTATACCTCAAAGAAAAAAGAAATCAGACAATAGTGAGATTATTACACATGGAATTAGACTAATAATACATCATATAGTATTCTCATGACGGAACAACATAGTATATGCCTCTAACATTTATCTATGTTAATGATTATATCTTTTATTTATGGTCAGTAAAACGTAATTAATAGTCAACTAACATATTATTGTGCATTCATAATTTGTCTCACAAATATACTTGTTCCACAAAAATCCTACAAACAACAAACGACGATTTAAAATAATATTCATAATATTTTATAATTTTACAGTCATATAAATCACATTAAAATAACATACACCTACACATTATACTAAAATATTTCAAAATAAACATAACATTTATTCAA
Source organism: Juncus inflexus (assembly GCA_024447665.1). NCBI lineage: Eukaryota > Viridiplantae > Streptophyta > Magnoliopsida > Poales > Juncaceae > Juncus > Juncus inflexus. Next base: position 3,775,107 of record JAJHPC010000011.1, read on the forward strand.
TATAAAATCTACATCTCTCTCACTAGTCAAAGCCACTCTAACCTAACCTCATACATTACACTTACCACTCCATACTATTCCAATGCAGCTAAACACCTGCTTGACCCAAAAAAAATTACAATACTTTCATATTTTCATACTAAAAGAACAAGTCAAGCACCCTCTAAACACCCACCCACTAACAACTAGTTTATCAATTCCCTCAATCCGCCTTTTACCACTGGTTAACGGGTCCCACATATATTCAAAATAAGTGGACCTCATTTATCAATGATAAAAACGGCGGATTGGGAGGACTGCTGGGGGATGTGTATATAAATCCTAAAAAAAAAAAATGTGAATCCCTCCCCCCAAACCCAAAACAAAAAAAATCACCGGCTCACAAACACCAAGTCCATCTAATCTCCCAACCCTTCTTCCCACAACCCCAAACCTCAATCCTTCCTCACTCAAATCCGACCGTCCAATCTCCGCTCAACGAACGGCTGCAGATCACGATCCGCCTACTCTCTCCTCATTGGCTCTCCCAAACCCCCTTCTTTCCCAATTCTATAAATAAATATCTTCTTCTCTTCAATCCTCTCATTCTACGCCCCCAATTCTCAAAATCAATTTTGATTGTGCGATCTCGGCTCGAATTCGAGGGGAGTTTTGATCTGATGGCGGGGAGAGGAAAGGCGATAGGGGCGGCGTCCAAGGCCAAGAAGGCCACGTCGAGGAGCAGCAAGGCCGGGCTGCAGTTCCCCGTGGGGAGGATCGCTAGGTTTTTGAAAGCGGGGAAGTACGCCGAGCGGGTTGGCGCTGGCGCGCCGGTTTATCTTGCTGCTGTTCTCGAGTATTTGGCTGCTGAGGTATTTATTTGGATCTGATCTGTTCTTTTTGGGTTGATTTGGTTTGTTTTGGTTTTGGGATTTTGGGGTTTTTTTTAAGGGTTGAATCTTGTTGGGTTTGAAGTTTGTTTTGCAAACCATGCACTCTAATTAATCGATTTACTGGTTCTAGAAAGTATTTGGTTGAATAAATTGCACAATTACATGGTTTAATTTGTTTTGATTTGAATTTTTGTAGGTTTTGGAATTGGCAGGAAATGCGGCGAGAGACAACAAGAAGACCAGGATTGTGCCGCGTCACATCCAGTTAGCTGTGAGAAATGATGAAGAATTGTCGAAATTGCTTGGCACAGTCACAATTGCGAACGGAGGAGTGATGCCCAACATCCACAACCTTCTCTTGCCCAAGAAGGCTTCGTCTTCCAAAGCCCCGGCTGGAGACGATGATTAGAGAGTGAATTTTTGTGTTTATTTTTCCTAATTAACTGTTAAAGGTTGGAAGGTTTTTCTTTGTAAGATTGAAATTTGAAGTTTTTGTGTTTGTATGGAAGTTGATTTGGTAGAAATTGGAATGTTTGTTTATGGATTGTTGTTGTTTGCAACTAGTTTGATTATCTGCTGATGATAACTGGAATGGTATCTTTGCGATTAAATTGTTTTAAGCGTAATTAGGATTGAATTTACTTGCTTTCTTTGTTATCAGAATTGTACTGAAAATTACTTAGTCTTTTGTTAGGATTAGATTAAGTTGTTTGTTTTGTGAGAATGGAATAAATAATTTCCAATTCATTATATAAAAGTCGTTTACAATACATGGAGTTGTTTTAATTCAGCTAAATTTTTGGGCGTGATGAAACTACAATATTGTGAAATTCATTACTTCTGTTAACAAAAAAATATTGTGAAATTCATTATACAAAAAAGGAAATGCCATATTTATTATGCAAAAAATAAGTATACATACATTTCCTTTGTTCAGATACCATGTACTTTCCGAAATCAAATTCTAGGTTTTCTGTTTTGCCCCATCACTGCCTCTAAACCCTAAGCTGTCTCACTCTAATCGTTCTTTTTCTCAGAGAGAGCTTGAGAAAAATGATCTGTCTTCTTGATCGGGATTTCTCTCGTGTAAACGACATATATCAGTGAGATATCATTGGCCTAATCCTTTGCAACAGTGGACTCCATTCACTAATGAAATCTTGTAGTACATATATATCTCTCTCTCTATATATAGACGTATACAAGATTATCAGCCACTTTGAATGAATGAATATTGATTGATAGTTGATGTTTTTGATGAATCTCTTGTGTTGTCTTTTAGGAATATATAAAATTTGATGGGCTGTCTATCTTTTGGGCTCTTTATATTGCAAAAAATGTTATGAAACGAAGTAAAAGTTATATAAAGCGTGGTAGTAGAATGTATTGGGCTTAATATGAACATATTAAATTATAGGCTTAGGCTTGCAACCGAAAGAATAAAAAGTCCAATTACAAGCCTATTCAAAATTATATTTATCATGATATACAGCCTATTGAAATTTGTACTGTAGAAAACTGAAAACATAAAAGATAAAACCAATGTCTAAAATTGAACAACTTTACTAAAACCCGAAACACAATGTCTCGTTCCACTACAAAACCAATGGAAATCTCATCTTGCCTTTAATTAATTGATCTAGTTTGTTTGTCTCAAAAAAAAAATTAATTGATCTAGTTTGATTTCAGTTTTAGTGGCCGTGTGTAATATAATAGCAGAATATGTTCAAATTTGAAAATGTTGTCAGACTTGGGAAATGGCGAGTAATATTATTAATGCAAAATTGTTATTATATTAAGTTCAACTTAAAATAAACTCGTGCATTCCAGTTCTTTTTAAATTCTAAACCAGTTTTCTAACTTGCATTCAGAAGTATACATTGCTATAATAATAAACATTACGAGTTACTCAATAATTTCATGCATTCATGAATTGATACAAGTTGGTAAAAAATAATAGCAGAAGAACAAGAATTAAACTTAGATATTTCAAAACATATGGGCCAAACAGGACATAATAGATTGAGGTTACTTAATTTATTGTTGGTGCCAACTGAAATAAAAGCTTGGTACGCCTGATTTAATTCTGGCAGTTTGAAATTTAATAGAAGAAGTTATGATTTTCTAGTTTAGGAACAGTTCTTCATTAAATGCTGCATATATGTTTTATTGATCTTTCTCTTTGAATTCGAAAAAGAAACCAACTGACTTCCAATTGAAGGAAAGATTTGAAATTAGAACGAGGAAGTAAACAATTTGTCTCTCCGATTTTATGAATTTAGATTTAGTCAAGAGAGAATGTGGAGGTGATAAATGAATGTCAAATGAATAGTAGTGGAGAGTAAATGGTGAAGATATTTGAAATATTGTTATTTATTCAACTTTTGTGAATTTGAGAGTTGCTCATGCTTTTATATATATATGGGCCAAACAGGACATATATATATATATATATATATATATATATATATATATATATATATATATATATATATATATTGTTTATTATATCATATAATGTTTGTATTAAACTCTATGTATTATTTTTCTCATTTTATATTTTATTTTAGTAAAACAAATGTTGGATATCTATTATCTATAATATTTGGAGATTTTGCAGAGTTATACGTGAAATGTGGAACTAATCATTTTTTGAGTAAGAAAGTTTATTTTATGCAAATATAAATATTAACTACCCAATCATTTCAACTTTCAAATGATCTCATAAAACCGCTAGGCTAATAAACTAGAAACAGTCCTCGATCATGGTCTATACAAATGATGTCACATGTACATAACTATGCACGAACTAAAAAAAATACTTAATTTTATGTTAATACTACATATTACAACTTGGAATTATAAGAACAGAAGCATTATCAATGAAACAAAATCTGGGCTAGATTTTCTTTTCAGGTTTTCAAGATATAGATGGCCCTACAAGGCAGTGAAATAAATGTAATGCTGATAAATAATTTTTTTTCGACTGATTAATGTTAACAAATAAATTGAATTAATAATCATAGCGGGTTCTTCAAAAACCATAGTCACTGACACCCCTAAAATCATGAGAAAGTGTGCACGCATCCTCTGACCTCTGTTGTTTTGACAATTACAAACTGTGAAATGGGCCATGAAATTTCAAATAGCTTTGATGTGTTGTTTTTATGGAAAAAATATATTATATTTATTTTAATGTTGTTTCGTAAAACTTAGATGCGATATAAAATTTATGACATTTTATGTTGATGTATCATACATATATGTAGATTTTTTTTTATAAATTCTTTAATGAAATAATTACTATATGGTTCTAACAAGTGAATTACACGTATAATAAAATAAAATTATCATCTATGTTTGTTTTATAAGTAGTTTACAAAAAGTCAATTTGGATGTATTTTATACAGATTCATTTAAAATTTAAAATTATTATAAAAATTAATTTGTTATTAATTTGAAAAATTATGAAGAACTATTAATTATTTGACTCATTAGTTCATATTGATAAAATAGTCATATTTTTATTAGCAATGAATTGATAAAATGTGATAACTATTGTTGATAACCACTGAATTTAGCAATCTAATTTGATAAAATAGTCACATTTTAATCAAATTAATCAATTTCAAAACAAAGATGAGTCGATCTTCATTTTAGGTTAAAATGTTAAAACTAAATTCAGCAATTAATTTTCAATTTGTAGCAATTAATAATTGCATGTATTCCAACTGAGGATAAATAACAGAGGATGTCTAATAATAATTATTCATTCATGACCCTTTTCTAAGCAATAATTTCTGCAGTGGCCAAAGATTCCAGGGCCTTACTGCTTTGTTTTTAGACCAATCTCTTCTTTCAAATCCATTTTGATTTAAATAATGGCAATGTTTGTCAAACTGTGAATTTCATGCATACCGCTACAAGTATCATAATTCAAATATAACCCAACAAAAGTAAAGACATAACATCTTTTATATCCAATATATCAGGCAATCACTTATTGCTACAAAAAAATAAATCCAATATATCAGAATATCATATAAATTAGCTGCTATTAAAATGAATTTATTTTCATTTTGAATGTTAATATTTTGTGCATAACATTTGTTCTGTTAAAATTTCATTTCGTTATTTTTTTCAATATACCTACTTTGCTCACTCATATAAATATTGGTAATTTTGTGAAGGTAGTAAAAGAAAGGTAAGATTCTTGAACTGATCCAAAAAAAAAATGTTTATTCTCAAAATAACTTATTTCTAAACTTTATTCCGATTAAACGTACAAGATCTCTTCTCATTTGTTCCACTGATTTTTCTTCGAAAATAACTGGTAAACCATTAGCGGGTAATCCCGTCAACAGAGATACGTCACGTGCGTCACAGTCATCTCACCATGAGGCATATGAAAACTATTTGTTTCCGTACACCATCTTCTAATTAATGCTTTTAATATTTGATTGTCACAAGAAACATAATAATACACCATTGGAAGGTAAAATTCAGATCGCTTCAGTCTATCCATAACAAGTGCATTATTATTACAATGGAATAAAATACCAGCGCTTTCATATTTTCCCGTGTTGAATAACTTTATGAAAAGTTGGTTCACAGTACATGCTCGAGCAATGATTTATTTGATCATGCAGTACACTGTTATATACATGTCCAAGTTCATACATCTGCAAAAATTATATTATTTTATTATCTAAATTAATTCTTTTAATCTAACTATATAAGAACTTTGGATACCAAACAATATTACTTTTTTTTTTGGCTTAAACTACATTATTTGTTTACATAACTTCGTTATTTTAATCTAGCTTAAATTAAACATAACAAAACCAACATGCAGAAAGTAAAATGTAGATTATATTAACATGCATATTACACAAATAATAACCTTATATGAGTTGATATGTGTTTCACCTCCTTAAATCCCCGCCTCACTTTGAGTATAGATCAACCTAAGGAAGGATAGAAAAAAAGATATAAGGATGAAACAAGTGAGAAGAACGAGAGGAAAAGAGTGAAACAATTGAAAATATGAGTAAAAGTGATAGAGGAAGAGCAAAATGAGAAACGAAATAAAAAGAAGTAGAGATTCGGTCATAAATAAAAAACTAATGTGACAAAGAATCTTTTTATTATATTGCAACGGAAGAGATATAATAAGACTTAAGAAAGATTATTTTTATTTTTTTCGGCAAGGGGACTCCAAGAGATTCTTAGAGTCCCTCAATTATTTTTTTTATTTCCCAAGAGGACTTCCGGTGTTTGTTGATTTATATGCTTAATTTTTTCTGGTATCCGTTGATTAATATGTTTAATTTCACTGAGTACAATTAAGTGTGAGATAATTGAGGAGACTCGGGAAGTTTGTTAGGAAAGGAGATTTGGGGAGTCTGTTTTAGACTAGTATGAGAGTAAGGTTTAGAAATAAGTTATTTTGAAAATAAATATCTTTTATGGATTAGTTCAGGAATCTTACCTAAAAGAAACATATTCATATACATGATATTTTATTTATTTTGTGAAGGTATCCAAATATACTTTACTTTCAAAGGCCATATATAATATTCATAGATTCTGCAGGGCCATATATACAAACTTATCCAAAAAACAAGTTTACAACTTGCACTTGTGAAGTCTGCCTCTGATTTTTGTTTGTTTTCTGGCAAGTGAAAGTCATTGCATTATTATTCTTTCTCTCTTCATATTACCTACCTTTTTTGAGTTCAAGTTGTCCAGTTTGTTTTCAAAAATCCATTTGTCTCTCCATCTGGGCCCTTATATGAGAGAGAGATTCACTGGTTTATCTCAAATGATAATGTTCATTCATCTCTCTCTATTCAAAAATGGGAAATGCTCACATCTCTATCCTTAAATCCACCAAATCCTGAAACCAAACCATTTTAACAATACCCCAAAGGAAGAAGAAAAAAAAGAAAAACAAAGATGCCAACAGTTTGGATTTCTCTAAAGAAGACTCTTCATTGCAAAACAGACCCTTCAGAGGTACATGAGCCGAAACCCAAATCGAAACAGAGTAAACAGAGTCGCCATTTGGGCTCCATTCTGGCCAAAAACCGGCCGTGCCGGTCCGGCTGCACAAGGTCCATTGCAAACCTAAAAGACGTGGTGGTACACGGAGGCAAGAAGCCGGTACCGGTAAGTTCCAGCCCTAGATCCATTGGCAGTACTGAGTTTTCGAACCCCATTACTCATGAAGTTGTTCTGACCGGTACCAAATGCGAGCTTAGAATTACTGGCATTGGTCATGAGAAAGATTTGTTTGAAGGTGGTACGCTCAGACCCGGTACGCCGGGACCGGGATGGGCGGCTCCGGCCATTCCGGCGCCGGCGCCGGCCGGTACCGGTGGTGCAACTCCTCTATTCATGAGGTGTAGTACTGCCCCTACAAGGAGGTCTAATTGGTTGCTGAAAGAAGGGGAATTAGGGTTTGGAAATGGAGGTAGAGCTTCGTGTTATGAACGAGCGAGACCGAGTAATAGTGGAATGATTTGTCAGAAATGTGGTGAGATTTTTGGGAAGTTGGAGGCTTTGGAGACTCATCATCTTTCTAAGCATGCTGGTATGTAAATTCTTTTTTACTTTTATTTTGTGTTTTTTTAGTTTTATTTTTCTAGAGAGGTATATCAATGGAAATTTGAAGTATACTTCTACACAAAATACTTGTTTATTTATTTATTAATTTTAATTTTTGATTGATATCACTTGTGTTGTATAATGCATGCAATTAATGATGAATTTTGCTAGGGTTTAGAAAAAAAATTAAGGAATATTTGTTAAAATGGCAGGCCCACAATCATATCATATTAGATTTGCCTTTGCTTTTTCTTTTTTGATTCACCTTTTTCAGGTGTTTGGTCACTCATTTGTAAGTCAATTTTGAATGTGTTCTTTTAAAAAGTGACATACTTTTTTCTTATCTCCTTTTTAAGGGCATTAACTATTGATTCTTTTTCAATTGTTTGATCTTTTATCATGGGCCTTTGAGTTTCTTCTTTTGAAGAAGTGGCTTCCTTTTGGTTGTTTTTTTATTTAATTTTTGAATGCTATCCATTTGTTTTGAGAATTATCCATATCCACATTACTTTCTTTCGAATTATTTGCACAACCATAAAACCAATCTTAAACCAAATAAAGACAAATATACAAAACTGCAACTAATCCTGAATCTCACATGTATGCTTTGGTCCCAATGTCTCTTTATACTTGTACAAAATACAGGCACATGCTGTCTTGTTAGGTCTTTAGTTCCAAAATAATAATAATAATAATAACAATAATCAATAAATTTAAGACTCCAAAAGTTTCTTCCAATTTCAAATTTTTAACGCGTAAAAAATGTCCTATTTTACAGTGACGGAATTACTAGAAGGCGACTCGTCAAGACGAATCGTAGAGATAATCTGCAAAGCGGGTTGGCCCAAACCCGACAATCCGTTAAGCAAAATCGAACGGGTTCTAAAAGTCCACAACATGCATCGAACCCTAACCCGTTTCGAAGAATACCGAGAATCCGTAAAAGTAAAAGCCGGAAAACTTTCCAAAAAACACCCTCGCTGTCTGGCCGACGGAAATGAACTTTTACGGTTTTACGGCACCAGTTTCACCTGCTCGCTCGGCACGATTAACGGCACCGCTGCACTTTGTGGATCTAGTAAGTGTAATGTGTGTAGGATAATTCGTAACGGATTTTCGGTCAAGAAGGATTTGAAAGGGGGGATTGGGGTTTTTACTACGGCTACTAGCATGAGGGCCTTGGAGATGGTGGAAATTACGGAAATGCCATTAGGGGTTAGGAAGTGTTTGATTGTGTGTCGAGTTATTGCAGGGCGAGTTCATAAACCAATTGAGAATTTGGAGGAGGTTTCGATTTCGAGCCAAATTCAAACAGGGTTCGATTCGGTCGCGGGGAAAGTGGGGATGTTTAGTAATATTGAGGAGTTGTATTTGTTGAATGCCAAGGCTTTGCTTCCTTGTTTTGTGGTGGTTTGTAAGAGTTAGAGAGAGAGATGTAAAGATTATTGTATGCTTTGGAGATATGTTATATACTTTTTTGTGGGCAATGGCTTATTGCAGGGGTAAAATGAAACATTTTGTTATTTGGTGATGATGTTAATGTGCACTTATTGAGAACAAGTAATGTACTTTATTCTGAATTTTGACAATTTGATGGAAAAAGGAGCTTTTACTTTAATTTTTTCAAATACAATAAATAAATATAGGAAGAAAAGAAATTCATGCAAAGCCTTGCTTTCCATTTGTTATCCTTTCATGATAGCATCTAAATTTATTTTATTGAAGTCAACATTTACATGATCAAAGGATCTAAAGAAGGCTTTGCAAATCAGTAATCTCCATCTGAATTTTGATTGTTTGCTCGCGAAGAAGCGAGTACTATTATTTGCTATTTGCTGGCCGAAAAGCGACGATTACTTTTGTTTCTTGAATTCTAGGCTAATATAAGAATCAAGTGTAGTTGTATGAAACATAATAATTAATATTGCAGGAATAATCATGGAATCAGTTCAGTTGCTAATGTGATAATATATTTCACGCAAATTTTCAAATTCAAATAGTTCTTTCCTTGCTACTTGGACAAAAAACCATTGTCAATACAAGAAGCAACACTCTGCTTTACAATATCCTTCACATCAAACTTGAATTTGAATCCTAAATCAATTAATCGTTTAGAAGACACAATCGCCGGCGGTATTGAATCAAATTTCTTTTCAAACCTGCAATATTACACACCAAAATAAGTCACAAATTCAAGAAAAATAACAAAATTACAAAAAAAAAAAAAAAAGAGGTTTCCATCAATTTTGTTTTAGTCCCTAAATTAACTATTTGTACTATTATTGTCCTTTTATCCAAATTAGAATAATGGCATAAATATTTTTAAAGACCGATCAATATATGTCAAAAAGACTATTATATAACTTACTAAACCAACAAATTATAAAAACAATTGGGAAATTCGCCAAAAAAAAACCGTTACAGTATGCCTAAATTGCAGAAAACCCCTCCAATATGCCTAAATTGCAAAAAAGTCCCTCGATTCCCAAAACATTTAACCTACAAGAGCAATTTACCAATTTTCAACATTGGAGTATGTATATATATATATATATATATATTTTTTTTTTGCAATTTAGGCATAATGTAATAACGTAGGAGCTTCTTTACAAATTTCCCAAAACAATCATTCAAAAAACTTGCCTTTTTGAATTAAAAAAGTATAGTTGCCAGCACAGCAGAGGTACCGGCCAGTCGAACCGGCTTTATGATTGCAAAAAAAATAGCAAATTTGCAAAAACGCCCCTGCATTACGCCTAAATTGCAAAAAAGCCACTCCATTATTGAAAATTGCAAAAAAGTTCCTGGTAAGAGAGGCTTTTTTGCAAATTTTTCAAAAGAATCATTCAAAAATCACTAAACTTGCCTTTTTGAATCGAAATTATCAAACTCCAAAGCGAACAAATCAGCGAGCTGAGGCAAAGTACAATTGCCAGCACAGCACAGGTACGGACCGTTCGTACCGGTTTGTTCAAAAAGGAAAATGTGGGCCCCGCAAATATCGTCTATGTGGACCAATGAAATCGATCCGATTCTGGAGTGGACCGACACGAGAATCGGGTAGAATTTTGAATCACCTAAATGTATGAAGAAAAAGAAATATTGTTAGGATTGAAAAATGGAGAAAGTAAAGCAAATAAAAAATTGTTAATTGTTATTTGTTAATATATAAAAGGAAAATTTGCAAAAAAGACCCTGCATTATTGCCGAAATTGCAAAAAGCTCCTTGCTGTTGGTTCGCAAGTTGAAGTTAATGCCGTTAGTTTTGTACTAATTATTTGAAAAACGTTTTGTTCTCTCTCTCTCCTCTCTACAAACGGCAGAGAGAGAGAGGTTAAATAAAGAAATGTTCCTTCTCAAAATAATTAGAGTAAGAAACAAACATTGTTAAATTGGAACCAATGGTATGTTTTTATTCTTTTTGCAATTTCGGCGATAATATAGGAGCCGTTTTGCAATTTTGGCATAATACAGGGGATATTTTTGCAAATTTCCCTACATAAAATGATAATCATTCATATTTACCAGTAATAGGAGAGAGAAGGACTTGGAGACTGGATGGAACAGTAGGAGTGAGAAACGGACCGGCGACAGTTGGCGGAATAATTGAAATTAATTCGATTTTATTTTCTTTTGCAAATTTAAACGCCTCTTGTTCTGTCAGTAGCTTTGACAAAACATACACCTAAAAAATAAATAAAGATATTAAATAAATAAATAATTAAATATAAAAATTGATTTAGTTATGCATTAGGGGAATTTCATGTTTACCATTCCAAACACTTCAAAATATCATCTTAAGCTAAAAATGAAAATGTCAAATTTAGTCTTCAAAACTCAAAATATATCGTATTTATATCTTCAAAAATGCAAATATCATATTTATACTTTCAAATTAAAAAAAAAAAAAACCCGGAAAGGATCAAGGGTATTTTTGTTGATAAAATGAATTAGAAGGGTAAATATAACATATTCTGAATTATGGAAGGGTTAATTTGATATTTACATCTTTACAGAGACAAATACGATACATATTGTATTTTAAAATGCCAAATTTGATTTTTGCATTTTTAGAGGCGTAAATATGATACTTTGAACTTTACAAAGGCTAAATATGAAAATCCCCCCTTTAATTTACTTAATTTAATTTACCCATCCTGACGATTTATTTTCCCAAACTGTAGCCATTGGTGTAACGGATGACTCATCCACCGTTTTTCTCCAATTTCCATTTTCATCTTTTGCTGTAATTGTGCTTACAGAAGAAGTAAAAATTACTCTTTTTACCGAGTTCTTAACGCAAGATTTTAACAAATTCACAGTGCCTTTTACCGCCGGCTCCAAAATCTCTCTCTTCACATATTCCTCTGTAAATGTTGAAACAAATAGTAATTCTGTGAAAATTGTTTGAATTTATTTTGAGGAATTGGTCATGGTGAAACAATTACCGATATTTTCTCGGACTGAAATGTGAAATTCCATGGAAGCTGCCACGTGGAACAATCCTGTACAACCTTCTAACGACTCATCAAAACTCCCTTCTTTGTTTAAATCCGCTTGGAAAATCCTCAACCGATTATTTCCTTCCAAAGAAGATAAAATTCGCTCCGCCTTTCCTATAACATTTGAGAAACTAAACTTACCCTGACTATAATAACAATATTATTCATCATTATTATTTGTGATTGATTGAATTTGAGGTACTTGGATCTCTGGCAGTGGCATGAACATAGTAGCCGTTGAGAAGGAGGGAGCGTACCAGCCATGAACCAATGTATCCTGTTGTACCGGTAACACAAACTCTCTTCTCATTTTGGTTCTCCATTCAGATCAGAAGAAGAACGAAAGCGAGAGCTGTACCGTAGAACAGAACACTTCAGTTCAGTTCAGTACCGGTCTTTCTTCAGACTTTTTGGTTTGAACCGGCCAAAAAAAAAAAAAATTTAACCACGTTTTCAAATTATCTGTGAAACTAATTATTTCGTCCAACCACCGATTTCATTCGGAAACAAAGTGAAATATCAATTTTCTCATTTTTTTCACTGAATTAAAATAATAAAATATTATTTTGTCCAGAAACGGAACGAAGCATCTATTTTCTCATTTTTCCTGCTGAATTAAGCTAAAAATACTGTTTCGTCACGTGGGTGAGCAAAACAGTTTTTTTTTTCAATTTCTCATTGTTTTTGTCAGTTTCGCCCAGCCTGAAGGGAAATAATATTTTTTCGATTTTTACGGAAAATAAAAAATTGGTTGTTTCGTCCAGTGATAAGCGAAATGGCTAGTTTTGAAAACCTGACTATTTTTTAATTAATTTTTTTTTTTGGGTAAAAAAAAAAGTCCTTTCTTCATCTAAGCTGCCACGTGTGTGATAGAACGTGACTGAAATAAGATCTTTATAAAGGAAACCCAAAAAAATTTGTTTGCAATAAATAAATGAAGGTCAGTTTTTGCATGGGCTTTATAAAGGGAACCCAATAAAGTTTGTGTAAAAATGGAACGTAGTAAAATCTTGGGCTTGCGTTAAAAATAAATAAATATATGAAGCCCAATTTGTGCATGGAAGTATCAGAATGGCCATCTATCCGGAAAAAGTATAAAAGTATTTCTTTTTGGTTTTGGATAAGTTTCTTTTCGGTTGATCTAATTCCCCCTTATTATTATTTCCTTTGATATATCACGTGATGTTAAAAAATTAAATAAATAAAACATGAACTGCCTCTGCCATGTTGTTATTTATTTTCTGAATCGATTTTTTTTTTAAATATTTAATTTGCAGTCAAGTCAATGAACAAATAAAAAATGATCTGCCTCTGCTATGTTGTTATTTATTTTCTGAATAGATCTTCCCAAATATTTCAATTTCCCTGTTATAGCTAATTTACATATTGTAGACAAAATATTTGTTGTCAATATTTATATCCTTAGAGACCTGATAGAGCACGATGACACTGTAGCATGACGGATCCCATAACGTATATATAATTTATTTTCTAATAACAATATATACATAAAAAGTGGAAAAAAATATAAAATGGAAAACAATAGTATATAAAATGGGAAAACAGTATATAAAAGTAAAAAAAATAAAAAATATACAAAGAATAAATAACAGTATATAAAATGACAAAATAATATATAAAAATGAAAAAACAGTATATAAAATGGAAAAACAATATATCTATAGTTCCATCATGCTATAGTCATGCTACAGTGCGATGATCCTGTATGCACATTTCCCATATCCCTTATTATGTGATTTCCATTTTGAGTTCATCCAATTAAAATTTGTGGGACCAAAGCATGCTTACACGTTTTTAATATTGCCCCCATCAAATTATATCTTGCTTACACGTAAACTATACAGTTTTATTATTAATATTCTTAAGGGATATGATATGCACCTTCAAACACTAGTTTTTCAAAGAAAGTTGGTAAAACGTTATTTCCCGAATTAATTTTATTGGCGCTATTTAAAAAGGAAGAAGTCATGTTCTGTATTTTTTTAATTTAGAACATTTGATAAGTATCTCTGGAAAAATCACCTTACAAATAATTAAATTTAAGGGCTATGATAAGTTGACACAAAATTGACGGGCATTGTTTCGATGGGCTATCAAAAAATATTGTACCAAATTGAATTATGAGAAAATATTGTTTCTAGGTCTTATAAATATTTTCTTGAAAATACATTTGATATTTAGAGAAGATATATTTGTATTAAAAATAACGTTTCATATTCAAACTTACATACTTGTATCTTTTTATTTCTAAGATGTTTGATTTTGGGGTGGTAGGGGATGGTACATGAGTGATTTGGCTCTGATATAGTGGCCAGTATGCCACTGGTACGGGGTTGTACGGGATTAATTTGGTACTGATTTCGTGATTGAGATTGAGCGAAGAGTTGTATGCAAGTTGTTCGGTGTAGTATCCAGAAGCTAGATTAAAACTGTTTAAGCCTTTTTTTGCTCGGTGGATTTTGGATTTTTCGGGTCTTAAACTTTTCAAGTTGTTGATATCCATGGTGGGGCCGAAACCTATCCTACAGGGTGACGCGAAACCCTAATTGGTAATTAAATCCAACGATCGACAAATCTGAAGATTGACAAAAATGTGAGAATGAAGATATAATTTAGGGCTGTCGTTTTTCTTTCTATCTTTTTATTTTCAAGTTTAAGTTTCGAATTGCATTGAATGTAATGCGGCAAAAATCTTGTAACCATTTTTTTATTATTATTAATGCAAGTTTTTAGTAGGCAGAGCCTACTATTTAAAAAAAAAACTTACATACTTGTATTAGAAAATATATATGACAGATAGATAAAAAGATATACGGTTAAAAGGTGTATATTTCATGAGTAAAAGGTACATAGTAATTGACAAATGACAGATTACTAGATATGTATAAAGCCATATTTAATATGTAGAAAGGTATGTTGATATATTAATGGAGGCATGTATAAAGGCATGTATAAAGTACAAAATGTATACATAATAGAGAAAAAAAATATATCGATGAAGAGGTAAATTGGACATGTATAAAGGTATAAAAGGTAAGTAAATAAGTATAACGGTAATTGATCGATACTTTTCATATATATATTTTCTGCCACTTTTATATATCTTTTTTTTTTTAACTATTAATTTAGTTTAATAATGTTTCAAGTTAAGAATCGAGATACCGCTAGAATTCATTTTTTACCTTGTTCATTGACTCAACTGCAAATTAAAATATTTAGAAAGATCTACTCAGAAAGTAAAATAACAAGATGGCTGAGTAAGTTCATTTTTTATTTATTTTTTAAAATCGTGTATTTATGTGGTATATATCAAAAGAAAAAAAGATTAATCAGGTCAACCGAAAAGAAAGTTGACATCCAAAAAGAAATATTTATAGCTGCCTAATTAATCTGTATATGCGCGCATGAAATTTATGGCATTTTAGTGTTGACATTGATAAATTCCAGATACAAATTCATATGGGAAAAGAGCACATTAATTTATTAAGTAACCAAAAATTTCAGTTAATTATAATGACCAGATTTATTTATGCTTTCTATATATGCTTGTTCAAAAAATATATTATTATACTTCTTTACGAACAAGCATGTATCTTAACATGATAACATTCTTTTTTTTATATATAAAAAAAGACATTAGTTGTATACTATATTAGAAACATTATATAATCCATCAAATGTAATAGATTTATGGAATTAATAATAAAAGAAATTTATGACATACTACATAATATTTCAAACTCTTAATTTATATGATTAAAGCATTTGCATATGTAGCAAGAAGTCATGAGTTTAATTCCCGATAAACATAATATAACACATATTTAATGAAGTTTTTCAACCCAATTGGTTGACCATAAAAAAAACTCTGAAATCACATCAAAATTTCATAATCTCTTTCTATTAGGAAGAGGCCCAGAATAGATCATTAGGAAATAAGCAGAATGAGTGCTGAAATGTGTCTGAAGGAAGGCCAGGGCAGCCCACTTGATTGAATGAAAAATCGGATCAATCCATTTTAATCAACTTAGATTATCCATCCTTATCGGTTCTGATCTTCTAACGAGCAAGCGCAAACAATGGCCGCAAATGGGTACGGAGCAATCAACGAATTCCGGCGAAATAGAAGATCCGAACAGAGTTTTGTTCCGTTGTTTTCAATAGAATGAAATCAATATTCACCCTTTCTGATACAGAATCTATCCGTATAAGTGTAGTTGCAAATTGAAGGTCAGAGCAAAAGCTTCTTCCACTCTATAAGGAAAGTAACTTTGTTTTTTGGTTTTGTGCTAATATTCTGCTTTTTGAGAAGGATGAAAGTCTAATGTTGATAATCTAAAGGGAAAGATGTTTCCCCGGACTCAATCTGACGTTCTCTCTATTAGGTGGTCAAGTCTTGCTATCTCTCTCTTGTCGGTAAGATTCTGTATCAGAAAGGGTGAATATTGATTTCATTCTATTGAAAACAACGGAATAAAAAATGTAATAAATATTATAAATATTTCTTTATAATATTCTTTGAACTCTTACAATATTATAATATTCTTTTATAAATTTCTTGAAACTCTTATGATGTATTATATATATTTGCATTGAGATTTCATTCGATTGATTAATTAATATGTTGTTAATCAAGTAATTTTATGAAGCCACCCTAACTTTATATCATTCATATCATGTGGGGCAACACTTCTAATACTTGGAGATTACTTTGCTTGATCAAACATCACAACACACACACAAACCGACCAACTCAGACACAAACAAAAACACACAATTTGGCTCCATTAGAGTCATTTTAATTAGCTTAGCGTTGCTCAAACGCATGTCCAAAAGCACTTCTAAGATAAGTGAACCCTCACCTATTTTCTAGGAATTAAATTAAGCATCTCTCCATTTGAAGTTAAATGGAAATGTCCATCTCCTCTAAATATATGTAGTTGCATCTCAGTTGATATTTAGGCATGTTTTCATGTAAACGTATCCGAGAAGTTATATATATATATTTAATCTTTGAATTAGAAGCAAAAAAAATATTTAACCTTTGAAGGAACATGGGAGAGTTTTGTTCTGTTTGTACCTCAAAACGCAAGGGAAACCAAATTCATTGATTAATATTTTCTTATAATCTTGTTTCATTTTGCCCCATAATGATTCTTTCTAATAAAATTTTTTTAAAAGAAAGAATCATGGAAAACATGCTGCTGAATACCATCCTATTCATAATGGTTGTTGATCGACTAATCTTTCTAGTTTCTAGGGACATTTTCAATAATAATTGACAGGTCCATTATTGTAATGGAAAGGAGATAATTCAAAACCTATCTATTTCTATTCCTTTCACAAAATTCCAAATGTACCCTTAAGAATCTAACATAAACACATTTTCTAGGATAAGTATCTCTGAACTACCAACTATAGTCTATAGTCATGGCTATCTTATTACTTGTATTTTATCTCTTCATTATCTTGTTTTCACCTACTGAAGCTCTAAACAGAGATGATTTTCCTTCTGGTTTTGTTTTTGGTACTGCCTCTTCAGCTTTTCAGGTATATAATACTATCTTTACAAAAGTATATATTATTTTTATTTCTTCTTATATTTATATCTCCATTAATGAGGGGCAATAGAATTTGAGTTTTTAATTTTTTTTTAATTTTTTTTGAAGTATGAAGGAGCAGTGAATGAAGGGAATAGAGGTGAGAGCATATGGGATACATTGATCAGTAAACCAGGTTCGATGCAAATTAATGCAGTTATTTTATTTTCTTGTCCTTAATTTTCATTGAAATTTTGAAACTTTTTAAGTGAGCTTAATTAAAATTTGACAGGTAGGGTTGTGGATCTAAGCAATGCTGATGTCGCTGTTGATCACTATCACCGGTACAAAGTTAGTGGGTGATATTTTGGAAAATTAGGATTTTTTCTTCTCATTTTTCTTGCATTTTACTTCAATTTTTACAAAGTTGCAAATTATTTTCATATTTGAACTGTTTCACCCGAAGTGTGATGTGATTTAGCTGGTCCATATTTTGCACTTTAAAAATGAGAAAAAACTAGAA
Organism: Juncus inflexus; assembly: GCA_024447665.1. Classification (NCBI taxonomy): domain Eukaryota; kingdom Viridiplantae; phylum Streptophyta; class Magnoliopsida; order Poales; family Juncaceae; genus Juncus; species Juncus inflexus. Next base: position 3,793,174 of record JAJHPC010000011.1, read on the forward strand.
GCGAGCCGTATTTGTTTCATTCTTTTTAAAATGATCTCATATATTTTTACCTATTTTTTTTAAATTAATCATGCTAGACGTGAGATTCGAATCTCTAATCTATAGAAAGATGAAGTTGATATCATTATCATTAGACTAATCTAATAGTGATCATATTTTGCACTTTAATTTACTGGGCTATTTATTAAATTTTTTAAATTTTAAGGTTATCTCACTTTCTGTTATTTAAGTAACCTGTCACTTTAGGGTTAGGGTGATGTCATCTGATTTTCATTTCTATCAACCGTAACTAATTTTATGTCCGAAAAATATATATATCCTCCGTTTATCAGTCCCCCCAGTCTACCGTTTATCAGTGATAAACGACGAATTGGGGGGCTGCTGGGATGTGTATATAAACTCTTTTCTGTCAACAGTAACTATTTTTATTTTATTTTATTTAAATCATGTCATTCTGTCATTTACTTTTTAACAGTCAATGTGATGTCTGCATGACATGTCGTGATAAATCAGACATTTGATATTTATTCTTAAATGGATAAACGATGTATTGTTAGTCATGATCACTATTTGGGGAAATATCAAAGATATTTACAATTGTCATGTACTCAAATTAGATAATTATGAGCAAAAAGACTAAATAAAAGTCAAATTGTATTATTCAGAGTGATGTGGATTTGATGAAGGGTTTGGGAATGGATGCTTATCGCTTCTCCATTTCATGGTCACGAATCTTCCCAAGTATGCTCAAATTCATATATGTTTTCTATCTCATTTTGTTCTTGTGCACTTAATTTTACTTATTAGTATTTCAAATAAACTAATGACACAATATGTCATGACGAAATTCTAATTCAGACCTTTTTTTTTGGAAATTCCAGTAATCTAGATAAAGTCCCAAATTAATTTTTATACTAACACAAAAGTACATTAATTGTGGAGTAGTAGTCAGATATTCTTCATTCTAAGTCTGTTCAGAATGGTAAATAAGTGTATTGATAAAATAAATTAATGCTCTTTATTGAAGAAAAAGAAAAAATAATTGTTCATTTTTTAGAATAGTTTTCCCATCACTTTATCGACTTTATTTCATGTATCAGTTTTTTTTAGCAAAAAATCTTGTTTCACTACTGCACCTCGTCAACACAGACACCTTTGAATAATCAGGATGCATGAACCATATTGATTAATTAATGGGAAATTTTTTTAAAAAACCCCTAACTTTTCTGAATATTATCAAAAACTCTTTATCTTTTTAGATTCCTCCAAAAACCCCCTATCTTTTTAGCCTTCTTCAAAAACCCCCTAACTTTTTTGAAAACTATCAATAACCCCCTCTCATTTAGTTACATTTTTTAAAATGACAATTTTACCCCTCATTTAAGTATAGTTTAATTTTTCTATTTTAAGGATTGTTATTATTCTCAATATCCAACTTATATTAAAAAAATATATAATTTTTACAAAAATGTACAAAAGAAGAAAAACAAATTATTTGGAATAATTTTTTAAAATATAATTTGGAGTAAATAGCAATACAACCATAATCTTACAAAAGATATAGGACATTTGCAAAAAAGCCTTATATTATGTCTAAACTGCAAAAATATTTTTAAATATAATTGAAAAAAATCGTTCGAAAAATATTTTTTTGAAAAATAATTGTTTCAGGAAAATATTTTAACAATTTTTTTATTAAAAATATTCTTTTCTTAAAAAATACATTTAAAAAATTAAAATCTTTAATTTCTTAAAAAAATATTTTTTTAATATTTTTTTAAGAAAAGAATATTTTTATAAAAATATAAAAAATATATTTCAGTAAACAGATTTTTAAATAAATATTTTTCCCAAACAAAAATATTTTTCTAAAATAATATTTTTTTAAAAAATATTTTTCATAATATTTTTTCCAATTATATTTAAAAATATTTTTGCATTATAGACATAATACGGGGCTTTTTTTACAAATTTTATATATTTTTTGTAGGATTATGGTTGTATTGTTATTTGACTCCAAATTATATTTAAAAAAAATATTCCAATTAATTTGTTTTTATTTTTTTTGTACATTTTTCTAAAATATATAATAAGTTGGAATATTGAGAATAATAATATCCCATAAAAATGAAAAATAAAACTATACTAAAATGAAAGGGGTAAAATTGTCATTTTAAAAAATATAACTAAATGAGAGGGGGTTATTGATAATTTTCAAAAAAGTTAGGGGTTTTTTGAAGAAGACTAAAAAAATAGGGGGTTTTTGAAGGAATCTAAAAAGATAAGGGATTTTTGATAATATTCAGAAAAGTTAGGGGGTTTTCCAAAAATTTCCCTTAATTAATCTAGACCATCAAGATAATTGAAGTTCAAAATAAAAGCATGGAATTTGGGATTTAATGCAGATGGGACAGGAGAACCAAATCAGGAAGGAATCAGCTACTACAACAGTCTGATTGATGAATTATTAGAGAGAGGTCTCTTTTACATTTCATTTCCATATATTATAATTTGAATAAAGTGAATAAAGTTATAACCAAAGCATAATATATAGAAATACAACAGTGTTATGCTTTGGTTATAACTGACTAAATAATATATTGACCGTATATAAAAAATGGGACAGTGACTAAATAATATATTGACCGTATATAAAAATGGTATAGATGAAACATCATAAAAAGTTATATATAGTCAAAGCTTACTAATTCAAGAAATAAGATTGTTGTCAATTTTGTGAGAGATTCAAATTCGAGTCTTATTAAATATATCTAACTTAATATTTAGTAAGTCTAACAATTCAATAAAATAGATTTTTTTAGGAAAAATATATAAAATGTAAAAAATTGTTATAAGGTCATTGCTTACAAAAACCCCAACTAATTTTGTTATATTGCAATAAATAGGTGTACAACCATATGTCACACTATATCACTGGGATTTACCACAAGCTCTTCAAGACAGATATGGCGGCTGGCTAGACAAACAAATTGTGTATGCATAACCAAACGTGCAATTACCAAAATATTTTACTAAGATTATTTACCGAGTAAACTTTATACCATATAGGGAAGATTTCGGAAAATACGCATACACATGTTTCGAATTATTCGGAGACAGAGTGAAGCATTGGATAACAATGAACGAGCCGCATGGCATGGCAATTGAGGGATATGATACGGGTCTCCAGGCGCCTGGCCGATGCTCGATTCTTTCTCATTTGTTTTGCAAAGAAGGCAAATCAGACACCGAGCCTTATGTGGTTGCGCACAACCTGCTTTTGTCTCACGCCAATGCTTACCACATTTATAAGCGCCATTTTAATGTAAGTGTTATAATTATACAGTTCATGCTAATAGTCTAAAATGGTTTTATACTAAATCAAAATCGTTATAATTGGTTTGAATATAGGAAAAACAAGGCGGTGTGATTGGAATTTCCCTGAACTCGAAATGGTACGAACCTTGGCATGATGTACAAGAAGACATTGATGCAGCTAATAGGGCAATGGATTTTGAGCTTGGATGGTAAACTTTATTTTATTTCATATTTTTACAAAATTACATACAACATAGATATACAATTTTTTTTTAATTTAACAGGTTTTTGGGCCCCTTAACATACGGCGAATACCCGAAATCCATGCAGAGTCTAGTTGGCGCAAGGCTGCCACAATTTTCAAAATCCGAATCGAAATTAATCGCTGGTTCGATTGATTTTTTGGGCATGAATCACTACACATCATTATATGCTAGAAATGATAGAACGAGAATCCGGAAACTCATAATGGATGATGCTCAGACCGATTCTGCTATCATCAAAACCGGTAATCCAAATCCTTGTTTTATTCATACAGAAGTTAACATACTAGTATATGGAAGCCTATTTATGATTATAGTTGTAAATTCCATTTTTCTAATTTTCTAAATGCTCTAATATTTGTATTTCAGCGTATAGACATGGAAAGATAATTGGAGAAACGGTATGTTTAAACTTTCAACTTTCAAGTACTATGTTATGAATTTTGTAAAATAAATAAGTTTCATCTCACCCTGTAAAATTACAGAATATTCTTTATACCCCTGTCAAACCATTATAATCTCAAAAACTACTCCCACAATATATGAAAAATATCCCGTATGCCCCTATATTTATGAGATAATCTATCGACGCCTCATTTACTTTTAAGGGTATATGAGATATTACAAGTTTATAAGGGTATATATGATAATTTTCTAACTAGTAATATTTCAGGCAGCATCACACTGGTTACATATAGTTCCATGGGGCATTCGCAAATTAATGAAATATATAAAGGAAAATTACAAAAATCCAGAGATAATTATAACTGAAAATGGTACTTTTACATTCGACCAAAAAAATATTCTCCATCCAATTTTAATAGATTTAAACAATTTACAATTCATCAAAATAAATTAGTATAATAATTACAGGAATGGATGATGCGAACTATCCATTTACGAGCCAAGAGAAAGTATTGAAGGATGAAAAGAGGATAAATTATCACAATGACTATCTTTCCAACTTGCTTTCTTCAATTAGGTATAATTTTTGGACTTGTTTGAAATACATTTTTTCTTTTATATTTTCATAATTAAAATTATTTTAATTTGTAGGGAGGATGGATGTAAAGTGCGTGGATATTTCATTTGGTCACTGTTGGATAATTGGGAGTGGAATTCAGGATATACAGTTCGATTTGGATTGTATTATGTTGACTACAAAAATAATCTTACAAGGATACCCAAAGCTTCGGTTCAATGGTTCCAGGAATTTCTTCAGACAACAAAACTACACTACACAAGTTAAAATCAATTTTTCATTCTTTTCTTGTAATTGTAACTTATAATTTGTGAATACTTGTAAATCCATTAAAACAGATGAATTTACATTAGTAGCACAAAAGAATAATTTGAATAATAATAGCAAAACAATAAGTAGAGAAAAAAAAACACCCAAAGCTTCTGTTCAATGGTTCAAGGAATTTCTTCAGACAGCAAAACTATACTACACAAGTTAAAATCAATTTTTCATTCTTTTCTTGTAATTGTAACTTATAATTTGTGAATACTTGTAAATCCATTTAAAACAGATGAATTTACATTAGTATTTAGTAACACAAAAAAATAGTTTGAATAATAATAACAAAACAATAAATAGAGAAAAAAATCACGAATTAATCAATTATACAAATCAGCCAATATATCTATTTCATCCGGTTAAATCCTACATTTCTTCTCACATGCACGAATCCGGCCCAACTATATTTAGACAAGTACGCAAATAGAAGAAACTGAAAGCCCAAACGATTTTTCATGCCTTCTCAGTTTCCCACCTCTCTCCCTTTCCTCTCTCTGTCTCTCTCATGCGAATCAAGGAATCCGACCCCTGATCTTCTCTTCTCCTTCTCTTGGTGCAACCTTAAATTGAACTTCTTGAGAAGAGAGAGCAGTAGTTTGTGGGACCTGATCAATTTGATTGAAATTCTGATCATAGGATCAGTTGTTCGATTATCAGGTAATTCGGTCAACTTTATTGATTTCTATTAATTTCCAGTATTGCGTTTGGCATTAGAAAATTTTGTATATCGTTATCATTTATATTTGAACTAAATTATGTGGCTAGTTCTAGTTACTATCATGTTCTTAATGCTTGCCATGCCTGTTGGTCAAGCATCAACAATTTTTTAAATGAGAATCCTATGGAATTTACTTTTCGCTAAAGAGAAGTGGTTCTAATAGGAAAGAAATGGGTCGTGAGATGAATTCAAGATGGTGTTTAATTAGTTCACACAGGATGAAAGACCACAAAAGGAAAGAAAATCAAGATCTTATCTTGCATTTTCGATAAAGGAAAAAATGGGTATGAGAATCATACGAGAATCCGATGGGTGACATCAGCAATCTAAACACACACGTGATTTTATTTTACAATATAAACTGAACAGCATGGCTGAAAGAATATATCAAAGCATGGCTGGAAATAATAGAAACTGAACAGCATGGCTGAAAGAATAATAAAAGCATGGCTGGAAACAACAAAGTTGGTTCCTGTATTGGGGCAGCCACAACGAGGAATGAAATCAACAAAGATTCGATTAATTAAGGAGTTAATTGGTTGAATAACGACTGATTTGGTAGTAAATCGAAGACACTCAGAACGAAAGAATACTCTGAATCAACGACTAAACTCTCTGCCTTCCCATCCCCAGCGAGTCTTCCAAATTCCATCGATGGACTGAAATTGGTTCAATTGAATCAGGGGGCAAAGGCAATCTATCCTGAGGGAATTCAAGTGCTGTCTTCGGAAATGAGGGATCTTGGAAGGTCCTTTCCATGGTTGATTTAACTTAATTTCGGTAAAATAATCACATATTTGTAATGATGGCTCGCTACTCACTCAGATATGGGCATTAGGTTTTGGATCTGAGTGATTGGATTGGAGCAACTCATTAAATGAAGAAGCATGGCAGGAAATCAATTAATGCATATTAAATGGCTCCTATGAAGGTGGTAATCCCTTTAAGCGGTAAAGAAATATTGCTGATGATGACAGGAAGTGAGGCCCAACTCGATAAACTTTTCAAAAGATAGTTGTAATTATCAGTTATTACGTCACACTTATGTATAGGGTGCATTATTTGGAACATCGTGGGGGCAGTTGATGATTTTCAGTTTCTTTTGTGTTTGAAGAAATATGGGAAAGGGATTGGAAAAACATAACTAAAAAACTATATGTGATAACAAGGACACCTGCCCAAGTTGTGAGGGCTAAGCCTCCATCTCTTAATTCTTTCCTTGAACTTTTTCACCTCTAAGGAATCTGGAGAGAGAGAGAGAGGGAGAGAGTAAAACTGATGCGATGAGGAAGAGAGGGCGTCTGTGCGAGAGAGGAGGAGGAAACAATAGACCATTTTTGTTTCTGTCCATTTGACATATTTTGTTTATGCGCATTGACATTATTGTTTCTTATTTAATCCGAGATATAACAACAAACATTACTTAGATCAATCAAAATGTTCCAACTCATTTATCTCATGAAAAAATTAATCAGAAGATCAAAGAAATAAAAAATTATAAGGCTGCCAATCAACCACACCTCTCAAATGAATGGCCCACGGTTAAAGCCTACGTGTCTCCTCAACCGGTTTCAAAAGATGATGCCTCTAAAAGGGGGGGTTAATTTTTCAAGAAAAAATTGATATAAGCATAAGAACTAAAAACACTTCTCCCGTGAAATTTGGAATCGTTAAGCTTTGAATTTGAATTTGTGTTGGGGTTAGAATTTGGAATTGAACGGGTACTCGTGCTCGGATTGTGCATATTACAAAGGGATAAATGCACCATTGGTCTCTGTACTCTCAGTTTGATAATTTTAGTCCCTGTACTCTTAAAAATAATACATCATTAGTCTCTCGCTTAACAGCCCCATTAATTATTTTCTCAAATGACAATTTTTCCCTTCTCTCGACTCAAAACTTCTGAATCAAACTGAACGCCTGTTCCGCTCCAGACGGCTCCCCTCCGCCCCCCTCTGCTGGCCGTTCCGCTCCTCCGCTGCCACTCCTCTCCCCTCCGTGAGACTCTGCCGATCGCCTCTCTTTTCCAAATCACGACCCTGCTCTGCCGTTCGGCTTCTCTTCTATGCTCAGTGCTCGTCGCTCCGGCTTGTCCTAGTTGGTCCGCTCATTCCTTGTCACTCATCCCTCCTCGACCCGTTCTCAGCCCTTAATCGCCCCTCTTTGTCAATTTTTACTCTTGTAAATTAATACTCACTAGTATTTATCTTTAACAAATCGTGGACACTATTCATGGAAAGGCAACTGTAGCTACATTCACATTTGGGTAATTACTAATCTAATCAACCAAATTGAGTACAAGGGGCGGACCTAGTCGGGCGGACCTAGTCGAACGGACAAGGGGAAGGCTCTGATGGTTGAGCCCGAACATCTGATGTATCGTCCATTGAACACATTACAAAATAGGCATAGAACGAGGCGATTTGATGAAACGCCGGTTCCATCGAGTCCGACAGAGGGAACACCGGTTCCATCGAGTCTGCCGGGGGTTATCGGTTCAGGCATCATTCCATATCGGTATTATATTTAAATATGGTTCTATATATGTACTTATTCCATTATGTAAACATATTGTATTTATATATGTCGTTTACGCAGGTGCCATGGAACTATCAGTACGAAACGTATTTTCTGAATGCGTGTTTGTTACAGACCCTTAAGATCGGTCATATTCCTATTGAGGCTACTATGATAAATACAAACCATAAAGCCTAAATTTCAATCAATTATTCCAAACAAATTGATTCAAACAAATCAATCAAATCAACCTAACTTCAATCAATTCAAACATATTTCACTCTAATTTCAATCAATTCAAACATATTTTACCATAATTTCAATCAATTCAAAAACAATACCAACTCCAATTTCTAAATCTAAGCTAAAAATAAAACCAAATCAATTACCTTTCTCTTTTTCTTCCTCCTATTTCCTCTTTTCTCCTTTAATCTCCACCAATTTTTGGCTTTTTTGGCAAGATTTACACCCAAAAATCGCCTCTTCCCAACCGGTCCGAATTATTGGGTTTAATGGATTTTAACGGGTTGAAATGAGGGGCCCGTTTATATATATATATATATGTGTGTGTGTGTCTGTTCCGCCACTACTCGTGGCGGAACAGGGTATTATTTTTTGCATTCCTCCAGTCAGGGGAAAAAAATTATTTGGTAAAAAAATTTCACCTGTTCAGGTAAAATTTCACCTGTTCTGCTAATAGTGGTGGCGGAACCGCGTATTATTTTTTGCGTATTCTGCAGCTAGGGGAAAAAATTATTTTGGTCTGTTCCGCCACTAGTAGTGGCGGAACAGGCAAATTCTTAAATTTTTTTGGTTAATTAGTCATTTGTTAGACCTGTTTAGCTGTTAATTGGTAAAAAAAAAATTGGGCTTGTTCCGCCACTAGTAGTGGCGGAACACTGTTTTTTATACTAATTAATCATGTTTAGTCAGCTAAATGGGATATTTTTACAAAAAATGAAAAATCATCTGTTCCGCCACTAATAGTGGTAGAACAGAATGTGTTCCGCCACTACTAATGATAGAAATAGCAGATATTTTATTATTTTCAAACCAATGACAACTGTTGAATTTTTTTTTTCAAAAAATGGTATTTAAAAAAAAAAAGTCCTTCCTTATTATCCACGCCACTTCCTCTCCCTGCGGCCCACTAGGAGAGGCAATAACTTTGCTGCTGGCTCCTTTTTTTTCAAATTGTACAAGTTACTATCCCTCTAATTTTATGTAGACTTGGTCCATACCTCTCAAATGAATAAGGACAAAAATCCACACATTGTGCAATGTAACGAGTCTATACCAAAATTTGTAAAGGATGGTAAGACAATATTAGCCTTTCTATTGGTATATTTGGTGCACAAAACAAAACCAAAAAAAAAATGAAAAGGAAAGGAAAGAAAATAAAAATTCATGTTGTAACGTGTAATGGGCCATGACCTCAACCTTACTTTCTTTTTATTTCATCTAATTTCTAATAACTTCAATTAAGAAAACAAAATATTTTTTACATGATTTATTATGAACATCATAGCAAATTTGTAATAAAAAAAATAAATTTTTGAATTTATTTTATATAATTAATTTTTTGATTAAAAAAATATAACCATATTTATATTGTTTTTTTCTAGATAATATATTTATATTGCTCATGACCACAAAAAACAAAGAGCCGGCCATGTCGTCAAGGGCTTCCGAAACCACAGCACCGGCCTTGTATCTGGGGAAACATTGCTTGGATCAATACCCATTGCAATATTGATTGACAGTTCAAGAAGTTACTGTCAATAGCATATCGTGTATGTCGATTGTTATTCCACATGAAGCTGCATGGGTTAAGAAATGGAAGATGGTTTTCTCAAGTTTCTCGATTGAATTGAGCAAGGAACTCTCTAAAGATTGAGTGGTGCATGACAATCAGAGTTTTGGCACGTTGATACTTCCACAAGTCTTCGTCGGCATTAAAAATGCCATCACCGGCAATATCGCTAAATATGTGGATAAAGTCCTCCCTTTTGTTGAAGTTTTGGACTTTATCAATGAAACTGTATTTTATATTAGTTGGGTCTGACCTGACGAAGTATACCATACCAGAGAACCATGGAACATAAAAGAAGAAATTGCCTCCACTGGAATGGAAAAGATCAGTGATCCCTTCAAATACATTGTTGTTCCAATTTGCAATCAAACTGGAGAGCATACCAAAAATCGACCAATTTGTAGGAAAATAGGATTTTTTTTTATTTTTTTCGCAAGGAATGAAAGTAACATTTAAAGTATAAGAAAAGAGAAGAACTTAGAGGATGGCTGAGATGAGTACTTATGAGCTTGAAAGCCATGGCCAAGCCATTATATCAATTTGTATAAATGAAGAAAAAGAAGACAAGATGGGAAGAGTTGTAATAGGTTTAGTTAAATAGAATGAAAATTGAGACATTATAATAAATGAGTTAGTTGGATATTTATTTTACATTTATGGATGGCTTTTTATATTGGAAATGGATCCATGTAGATTATATATAACTATGGCTTATCTCGCTCCGCTTCGATTTATTCTTTTGTATTATATAGTATATATCTGAATTTATTTAATTGATATAATTTTAGTTCATGTAAGTATATGAAAATGAGACATTACTATTTTGAATATCATAATATAATATCTAGTGAATTTTAAAAATATAATAATACAACTCACCACATGCAAAATTATGATAAAGATATCACAAAAAATCCGGACGTACATAATTTACAATATATATCTGAATTTATTTAATTTATATAATTTTAATTTAGGTGATCATATAAAAATGAGACATTACTCATTTTAAATACATTAATATAAGATCTAGTGAATTAAAAAAATATATAATAATACAACTCTCTACATGCAAAATTATAATGAAGATATTACAGAAAATCCGAGGGGGCTGGGCACGTGTCACCTATGTGATACACGTCCAAAATTGTGAGCTGGTATAAATATAAATATAAATTGAGACAATGAGTCAGATGGATATTATATTTTACATTATATTATACTAGGGTAAAATTGCTCAGAGACCCGTATAGTGTAATACATGTATTTTGTTAATTGAAAGTAAAAGCACAAAGGGCACGTTTGCTTTTTATGTACTTCAAGATACATGGATATGAGTATACATGTACCTAAATATTCATGTATTTTGGAAATACACCTTGTTTGTTTTGATGAATCATGAGATGTATTTAGAAATTTGTTGTGTGTTTTGGTTGAAATCCTGGATTTGTTATGTGAGTTATTTTGGTACAAGAGTAGAGCATTTTACTTAGAGAACTAAAAATAAATAAATAAATTTAAAAGTATATTAATCAAGTAATAGTATGAGGTAAAATATTTTTTCAATTACACATATTACAATCTAACATCGGTCAGTGAAAAAAGAAAAGAAAAGAGGGAAAAAAAAATAAATTATATAAAACCTCCATTGTCGTGTCTTTGCTCCGATCAATTCCAGCAATAGATTATGCTCTAAATTTACAGTCAATTATGCTCTAAATTTATGATAATATTCTATCTGCCTTCAATTAGTCGTAACTTGTAAATTTATTAGAGGTTTATGAGCGTATATATGAAAAATTTCTGACATGTAATATTTCAGTCAGCATCACACTGGTTGCATATAGTTCCATGGGGCATCCGCAAATTAATGAAATATATCAAGGAAAATTAAGAAAATCAAGAGATTATGATTACTGAAAATGGTAATTTTACATATTTTGCATCCAATTTAACATATCTAAACACTTAATAATTCATCAAAAAAAAAAATAATAATTGCAGGAATGGACGATGCGAACTATCCATTTACGAGCCAAGAGAAAGTATTGGAGGAGGAAAAGAGGATAAATTATCACAATGTTTCCAACTTGCTTTCTTGAATTAGGTATAATTTTTTAATTTCTTTGAAATATTGCCAATTCTTGTTTGTCCTGTATTTCTTTTATATTTTCATAATAAAAATTATTTTAATTTGTAGGGAGGATGGATGTAAAGTGCGTGGATATTTCATTTGGTCACTGTTGGATAATTGGGAGTGGAATTCAGGATATACTGTTCTATTTGGATTGTATTATATTGACTACAAAAATAATCTTACAAGGATACCCAAAGCTTCTGTCTAATGGTTCAAGAAATTCCTTCAGACATCAAAATTGTACTACACAAGCTAAATTATTCGTCATTTTTAGAGTGATTATAACGTGTAATTTGTGAATATTTGAAAATTATTTAATACAATTCTACATTACTAATACCAAAAAAAATATTCATTTCTAAATATGCTCGTGTACAACTCAGATCCATATAGTTTTTCAATTCGGTGAAAAATTATAATATGAGAAACATGATCGATAAATAATGTCGAATCTTAATAAAGACTAGGAGGGCAGCCACCTCTCTAAATATTAAAAAAATATATACATATATAGTTATAATACTGTATTTTACGATAGATTTAAAAGTTATACGGACACCAACACACCGTCCCCTAGATTTTTGGTTAAATTCTATTACGGCCTCTCAATGATTTTGGCCCTCTAGATGAATATTCATGTTTCATATATGTTTTTTAGAAATTGGGTATGAAAAGTTTGACAAAATATATAGGCACACTCATAACGTTCTTATCTTACTATTGTAACGTGCATTTGTTGGGAGAGAAAATCTAAATAGTACCCACTAACTCTTAAGTAATTAAAGCAAGTATCAATTACTATAACATCCTGAAACGGAATTGACAGGAAAATGTATTAGTTCCACCTTTGAATTATTCCAAAAAGTTATTAAAATAACCAAATGGATGTATTACTAGCACCGTCTAGTTTAATTATTTTTAGGCCGATGTGTTAGTCTTGTATAGGCTGTTTTGGGCCAGTATGATTCTAGGCCTCTGATAATATTTATTATTTTTCGTCATTCAATGCAAAATTCATCTAAAATCTAAAAAACATAAAAACAAACAAATATAACGTACCAATTTGCACTGAGTATTTTCTCTCTCTTTTTTAAATTTCCTCAAACAAGGAATATTTTTTGGGCAGTGCTATTTCTAGAGCAAACATTGCTTCGTCTAGAGTGAAATTCAGATTTTTAACTAAAGTTCTGAAAATACCCCTTATTTAATTGTGGTTGATTTTTGTTACATGGAATAAACATTTGTTTCTGTTTTATCACCCATCTTAATTAGCTTCAATCAAAATATGATGAAAATTAAAAAACATTGAAATACCATCAATGTCCTAATTATTTTGTATTTGCCGGACAATAGTTATCATTTGTTATATTTTGCTAAGTTTCTTTTGCTATTCGTACATAAACTCAAAGTTATATGACGCTCTAAACTCTAAGTCTGAAATTATGTCATTCGTAATAATAACTTGTAATATTTCATATTGCTTTCAATACTATGTAATATAATAATATACATAATAATAATAATATATGTTACGTAATTTAATAATCTATAATAATCATATAGTGATACTATTTCATATTTATTTCAGTGATATATAATCTAATTATTTTGTATCACTCATGAAAATGTCAAATTAATTTAATTGACACATATGTTACAATTTTGTAATTCAAATAGAATGTGGAACATGGAGCAAAACGAAAACAAAAGATGAAGTATAAAATCTCGGATTTATTTGCAATAATATTGTTGCCATATTTGTTGGGATTAATTAAGAAAGAAATAATACACAAGTAAATCAATAATTATGTAATAAATAACTAGCTTGATTAAAGCAAGAGTATTTTGGGCATTTTAAAGAAAAATTCAAATCTCGCTCTGGACGAAGAAAAGTTCTCTCTAAAAATAGTAGCACCCTATTTTTTTCTCACACTCCACTTATTTAATAGGTGCATATGGAATTTGATCTACTCTCCATTATCCTAATCAAGATACTAAATTACTAGATTAAATACAAAAGGAAAAAATATCAAGATACTCTCCAAGTTGTTAGATTATCTAGACATTTGGGCCACTTTTTTTATTTTCTATTCTTGTAATGGCCCATTGAGCCTTTAGTATTTTTTCTTTTTTTCTCTTTGGCTTGGGCTTTAAGTTCAGTGGCCCGTTTTGACGTTGTTTTTGATTTTTTTCTTCCCTTTTGTAAATTTATAGAACTGTAGCATTCTTAAAATTTTATAAATGGAAATTTTCATTTGGAAGGCGATAATACAAGACCTCTCTCAATTTTCTCAAAAAAATTACTAGATTAAATTTTTTGCCTTCTTTTTTTCTTTTATTAAATGTAATTTTCCTCCTTATTTTATTACAAAAATACTAAAATAGTCCTCAACTTGGAAGTATCAAAAGAAAATTGAAGGTTTTAAATATACTATAAAATAACTAAATAGTTAAAAGGTTAAAGGGGAATTTTTCAAAACCCCTCAACTTTTCTGAGTATTATCAAAACACTCATTTTTTATTTCTTCAAAAACCCGCATAAATTGTATTAAATTTTTTTTTACCCCCCATCGAAGTTAAGTTTTAATTTTTTCCATCCAAAACATCTATAATAAACAAAAATTCCCTATCAAAATTCTTTTGTTTTTGTTCAAACAAAAATCATGGTTTGTAGAATCGTTGACTCTGATTCATATTGGTAGAATAGTTGATTCCGATTCAGCAGATTCGAGTCAGAATCAGAAAGATCTAATCCGACTAATACCCGATTCTTAAGATTATATAAAAATAACTTTCTTATATAAATAAGTCCGATTTTCATCTGATTCAACCGATTGCGATATGATTCAGCCGATTCTAAATCACTATCCTAAGAAACCAATTCTGGTTCCTATTCCGACCAAACTTTGACGAAAATAATAAATATAAAAGAAATTTATACTTTACATAAAATATAAATAAATGAGAACTAAACTATAAAATAATAATAAATAATACAGAAGAAAATATTATTTTACGTAAAAAACTATAGTATATATATAAAATAGGAGAAAAATATTTTATCTAATATAATATCATAAAATAAATTAATGGATCAGAAATAATATCAAACAATATTCTCATAAAATATATCAGGGGTATTTTGGTCCATTGCAAAAACTATTGGATGGAAAATTTAAATTTATCCCGTAGGCGGGTAAAATAAAATTCAACTCATTTTGTAGTTTTTTTTTTAAAGAACCTACAAAGTGAGGGATTCATGATAATATCAAGAAAAATTTGGGGGGGTGGGGATTCCTAAGAATAAAAATGAGCAAAATATTGAGGGACAAAAAAAATAAACCAATTCAAAATTTTAAAAATTTGTAGAAACAAAGTCAATTTTTCTATATGATATTTACAAAGAGAAAATCTATTATATAAGCATTCCAAATGATCTTTTCAACTGCAAAGAGTGGTTCTTATAAGGTCAAATGTTAATTCGTAGAGCATAGAGTGGGTGTGGCATGACCACATCATAAGAATCTCGTTTGTAACAAGTTATATTCAATATATATGTAGAGAAAAATAAAAGTATTTTAATCTTGAAAGTACATAAATTTTAAATAATACTGAAAACTAATCAATTGTGTATAATATCGGATTAGGCTTACGAAAGCTGTGAAGAAATTTTCACAACAGATCTCAAACAAGATATTTTAATGTTGCTAATAATTTTGGGCCATAATAAATGCCCACTATCTAACGGTTGAAAATGGCAAAGCGCATAGCTCGGTGCTTCGTGCGAAGCACCTACCCTGTACCAACTGCATCTCTCTCTCTCTCTAACATATCTTAAATCCCTCAACTCATATGTACTTACAGCACAAGTTGAGAACTAAATCAATGAGCATTGCAATTTTTTATTTATTTAAATGAGCATTGCAATTAACGAGCATAAAATCCATATACACATTATCTTAGTATATTAATTTTCAACCTAATTACTTCATTAACAGCGAGCCACGTCATCATTAAATTTTAAGCCATTCGATTTAGATGAATTAATTTTTAACCCGTCCGATTTTCTAAGATTAATAGACGCGTTTGCCGTTTGATACCCCTCTGGTTTGGCTTCTCTTCCCTCCCAAAGTCAAGTCCCAATGAGAAGAAAAGATAAACCTCCATATTTTGTTACTCCCTTTCTCTCTCACTTGCTTCTCTCTCTCCCATCTCACTGTCGGAACGCCACCGGAATGCCGCCGGAACACCGCCGAAACGCATCACCGTCCCATCTCTCGCACCCAAGGAACTGTGCAAGGTCCACACCTAACATACTATTCAATCGGCATCAAGTCGCTTCAAGCGGACGGCAAGGTAGAAGAAAGAATCTCTGTGCTTTGGGCGATAATTCCTCAAGATTGTTTATAAAGTTAATAATTTTTTATTTTCGTGTAATTTTTGCATTTCTGATATTTAATTTTCTTTCCTGTGGAGAGAGAGAATACCAATTTGATTGGAATTCTTCAACTGCTCCATGAAAACCTTGGGATATGATCCCAGTCAATAACCTGGGAGATAGCTAGAATATTTTGTTGAAGGTTTGGTATTGGTAACAACGGTTCGTTTAGTATCATTTCTGTTTTTTATTTTTTAAAAACAAAAATCAGTTTTCTGTTTTTGTTTTCAAAAAAACTATTTTTTGTTTTTAAAATCAATAGCATTTATAACATTTTCAGCGCCAATATATCAAGTTTTCAACACCAATGCATTGTTTATAATATCAACATAATATTTTCAATGTTAATATACCGTTTTAAGTATCAATATATAATTTTCAGTATCAACATACCGTTTATAATGTTGATTTAACATTATTGAGTATTAATATTCTATTTTCAGCAATCATTTTTAGACTTAATATGATGTTTCAATGTCAATATATTAAGTATTTAGTGTCAATCTACCGTTTACAATATATCTTTTTCCGTGTCAATATACTACTTTCAGTGAAAATATATTATTTTTAGTGTACAAAATACTATTTTTTAGTATTAATAGAACACTTTCAATGTCAATATATATATCATTTTCAGTATTAAAAATGTTAATATATCATTTTTAATATCGGCATATATCATTTCTAGTGTCAATATACCATTTCAGTGTGAATATAAAGATTTCAGGCTTTTTCAGTATCATTATATTATTTTCAGTGGTAAGTTATTTTATTTTTACTGCAATATAAAGTTTCAGGGTCAATATTTTTAATTAGTGCTAACTTACTTTTTTTTAGCAGATATAAAGTTTTACGGTCAAAATTCATTTTTAATATGAATATACTATTTTTGACGCCAACTTATTTTTTTTAGTACAATACAATATTTCTATGTCAATATTCTTTTTTAGTGCTATCATATTATTTTCGTGTGGATTCGGACATTTATAGGTTAGACAGTGAAAAACAAGAAAAGAAGAAATAACTTTTTCTTGTTTCTAAAATACTGTTTATTTTTTATTATTTGGATAGAAAAAAATGAAAACAAAGTCATTTTGTCAAATACGTTTTGTTTTTTTTCTGAAAAAGAAAAACAGAAAATAGAAAACGGCAACGATACCAAACAAGACCTAATTTTGTTAGCAATTTGGTTTACTCTTATTGAAAAGACCTGTTCAATTTATTTCATAAAGAATTAACCTTTTGAAATCAAGTATTGTGTTGTGTACCAAGATTTACAATTTCGCAATTGGTCCAAGTCAAGCCAAATTAAGCCTTCTGATAGATTAATTTGAAGAGCCAATAATTTATTTTTCCTTGGTTTAGTCCTGGACTAATGTATATTTTGCTCAGCTGCTATCAAGAAGGGAAGGGTGTGTTTGAGACCCTTATTTTTGAGTACCACATGCAATGCTGCGCTGGTACAGAATGATTCTTTTCTCATTTTCTTTAAGATTATTTTAATTCATCTTGCATCTCTCACTGTATTGCGTTCTTTATTAAAAAACAGAATAGCTACAATCACAACCCCTATTAGCTGATGATGATTATTGATGATAGCTGTCAAAGCATTAAGTAGCTTTGACTCTACAAATAATGAAAAAATGTACAAATCTGGTTCCTTACTGGTTTGCACTTTATAGTCGAAATGTTTCCTCAGTATTTCATCTCTGAAGTGGCAATTTATAATTTGTACCAATTTGCTGGTCTTTTTGTTAATAGTTTAATAGATATAGTCAATTTGTGTGCTCAGGGGCCATATTCCATAAATAAAATCTATGGGAAAAATTGTATTAGAGTTTTAGTTTAGATTACAAAACTATTCAAAAAAACATAGTCCAAATGGTCAAATAATGTCATTCAGCCTATCAATTCGCAAATTACGTCGTCAAAGTACGTTTTATTAGTTACTATTGAACTTTTTCTCTTTTCAAAAAAAGGGCATTGTTTTCATCTACATGCTTCAAATACGCAAACAAATAGCCAAGAGGCCGATCCATCATAGTATATTTTTTTCTCTTTTCGGTTTTTCATCTGGGATCTTGCATCCTTTATTTTTTTGTATGGTCCATATATTTGGATTATTAATAAAGCAAGGAAAGGAAGTGTATAATGAGACAGATAAATGTGTCAAATGATGTAGGCTATGTTTGTTGGTGCTTTGTATGCGTCCTCTTTTTGTAACTGTTGTCTTTGAGTTGAATTGTTTAGAGGTAGTTATTTTTTATATAATGAGATGTGATTAGTTGAATTGATTAAAGGGAATTATTTTTTATATGAGGTGTTATTAGTTGATTTGTTTAGAGGGGATTTTTTTTATATAATGAGATGTTATTAGTTGAATTGTTTAGAGGGAATTGTTTTTTTATATAATGAGATGTTAGTTTCTTATTTTTAAATCTTTATTTGAGAGTTTTTCATAATGCAGAGTTTACTTAATTTTTTTATTAAAGGAAGTTATAATCAAATAAAATTTGTTTCATATTAAATGTAGTAAATACATTGTTTATAAAATTTGCATACCACACTTAGTATGTCATAGTAAAATTGTTTTTGGTCTAAAAATATTATTTATTCAAATAAATGGGTTTTCATACTTTGATTCATTCATTTAGCTGGCTTTCACATTTTCCTTTAGAAGCACTAAATCAGTGCTTCATCTGATACTTGATACTACATGCCAGAAACTACTATATGGTCTACACAATATTTTGGCCCAGAAGCTACTACAATATGGTCTAAATTTGAACGTAGTTTTTTATTATTGCTATGAAACATTTTTATTTATATCATGTGTAATGTCGTTGTATTTTTTTAATAGAAATATATAACACTTACTACATGATAAATAAACAGTACATTTTAAAAACCGCATCGTAGCGCGGGTATTATCCTAGTTTTTTTTATCAATTCAGAAAACTTGAATGAAAAACTAAAAAGACAAGAATAAATTGTGAATCCACATGACCATACAATACGTAACATTCTCGTCAACAAGTATAATAAAAAAGGAATACAAAATGTATACATTGGAAGCTATTCATAAAGATTGAAAAGCCAAGACCAAAGAAGCAATCGTGGCAAAAAACACCAATAAAAGAGTAAAACATGCAAGTGTTTTTTCTGCTTTGACAATGGCTGGTGTAGTTGGGGGGTCGTGTGTTACAACCCTCCAAAACAGGCTTGAAACAAGCGCGGATGACATGAGGAAGGCAAAGGTCTTGTGAAGGAGGCTTTGACTATAATTACCGTTGTAGCCTAAAGCACTTAACAAGCCCGTAAAAGCTAGATTGGTTAAGGAGAGTGAAACCGGTCGGTGCTCATCCTCGTCACTATTTATAGTTTCATTATCAAAAATCATTGTTAAGAGTCCGGTATAAAAAGTGACCACGGGTGGAACCAACATCCATAATATATGAAAGTGGACCAATTTAAAGGAGGATGCCAGCACGGCTGTCGTCAACAAAAATACTAGAACATAATTGGAAGTTCTTAGATAATTGATCTTCTCAGGAAAAATTCCTGGAATCGCGAAATTAGCCACCATATTGACCACACAGAAGAGGGAACCAAAATACAGTGACCACAATGACACATCGAAAGTGTCTCCTGTGTTGTCTGTTAAGTTATTTAACTTGTGGAACACTCTCCCGGCCATTCCGCTAAAGAAAAGAAGGGCCACGCCATTGGCGAGATCCAACAAGGGCCCAAGACTTTTTGTTAATTTGTGGTCTATTGGATCTGGTGTTTCTTTACCAAGAAATAAGGCATGGACGATTAAGACGATGATTGGAAGTTCAAAAACGATTAATATGAAAACCATTATAATAAGCTTTTGTTTATGAACGGGATCAAATAGGAACAAAAGTATGAATGGGAGTAACATCAGTAAAGCACTAGAGAAAAATATTAGTTGTTTTGACACCTTGTATATGTTAATGGCCCACTTCTCAATAAAGACTTCAGAGACGCATAACCTTGACATTAGGCCGAAGTATGAGCTAAGAAAGGTTATGACGATAGAACATGAAACTGCTACATGAATTCTTGAATATGTCTTTTTTTGGTGTAATTGTGGTATACTTTTTTCCATTGACAAGATACTTATAACAGTTGGAAAAATAATACTTATCAGAGTTTCTGAGACGGATCTAACACTAGTTTTAAAATGAATAGTAACTTCAGGTTCTTTCATCTTAGCTCCTTCCTGAAATTTTTTCACAAATGTCAGTAGTGTAAATAAAAGAAAAAAGTTCAGTACTCATAGGAATTTTTTTTCTTCATCTGAAAACAAGAGAAAAAAGGAAATTGTTTTTCATATTTCTCATATACAACAATTGAGGTCCGCTCAAAACGCAAAAAAAATATAGAAAACGAAAATATAATTAAGTTCATTTTGAATACCTTCTAAGTTTTTTTTTCTAAAATTCTGAATTTCGAAAAATAAGAACACAGAAAATGAGGATGATTACCATATAACGAGGAGAGGAGATCAACCACAGCAGCTCAGCAAGCTTTCTCACTTTTATCTCATCCCTTCAGTCCAATTTTGGCGGAGTATTTGAAGGCAAATTATTAACGCTGATTGGAAATTGCAAAGATGGATCCCTCATTGACTTCTATAAAGTTAAAGTCTAGTCTACCTAGAGCATAATATGCAAGAGGGTATGCATGACTACGAAGAATAATGACGCGTAAATTCAGGGACTAGACAAATGATTCAGTTTTAATATAATTCAGTGCTTATTTTAACAGATTTTAACTAATATTTGCATGTAAGTTAAGAGTTACGTACTAGTAGCACTAACATAAAAAGTTACTAAAAAAGCTGTTTTGGATTTGTTTAGTGGATGCAGCTTCATGTTGAGGAAAATTCCTTTTCATCCCTTTATCTGTACACCCATTTATCTTGATGTATTATTTGGGTTCTGATTTTAATTTTTCAACCAAGTTAATATGTGTTGGGGAACATGTAGCCATGTACGTTACATGCGCAGCGGAACCTATGGATTTAACCCTCTCTAGGATTATCGTTTAGGAAATAAAAGTACGAGATTAGTTATTAAAATTTATATCTTGGATCTTCCTGATCCGCGAGACGAAGAACGGATGTAGGTCTGAATGATTCTGACTTGCAACATTCTCCTTCCTGAATCTCAACTCCGCGAACCTCCTTACTCTTCCTAGGAATGAAAAACTGATCGCTTACTTATCTCCAAAGTAGGAGATCTCTACTCGTATCCACGTGAATTTCAGATACACGGAATTATCGAACTTGGCTAGACGAATCTGAAAATACTTTCCGAAATTACCTCACAAAACTCTCTCTATTTCTGTATCACGGCGGCCTCTAAGACTTTAGAATTGTGTGTTAAATAGAAAGGGGCTGCCTATCTATTTATACTAGAGAGGAAGACGAACTATTGCTCAGTTACCATAACTAGAACCCTAATTCTGCGCTTATTCTGTTCTGAACGGACCTAGGTTTCCATGTATAAAACCTTTACAGCCAAGGAAGCGCAATTACCATATCTATTCCATTCAAAACGGAATTGTTCCGTTCCGAACAGAATAGTGCTGTTTTGCACAATCAATTATTCAATAATTTATTATTTCGTTCACCAATTTATACATCACATGTATAACTGTTTTGATGTATTTCCATCCCGTATGAATGGAGTTCATTGTGTGACCATGTAGGTTCCATTTAACGCTGGCAATGATCTTCCAAAGATCGTAAGTCATGAGTAACCTTTAGACTGATGTCATGACTACCCATGTTAAATGAAATGATCGGCGATCATAAACCTATCTAAATAGACATTTGCTTATTCCTTTTGTTCTACGATATATGTCTTGATCACAAGACATGTAAGTATGACATCCTTGAGCTTGATCAAAATTTCTTTCCTAATCGAGAATTAGACTGAGTAAATACAAAATGATATTAACAACACATGTTAATCCATTTTGAGCATGACTATGCATTTCCTTCATTCGTAGTTCATAAGGGGACCCAGAGATATCCCTCTCTTGACGAGAAGAACAAATTTCATCTTGATCACTCATATTTCTCGTCATGATTCAGTGCATACCTGTAACAACACGAAAATATGGTGTAATCACGTGTTAACAAAATAATTTATAATTTTCCTAATTAACCAAATAGTGTATAAGTGGTATTTGAGCTAGAGGGTCGATCTTCAGAGAGATTGGCCTTAAGTAAAACAAGTTCATAAATCAATTACAAGTGTCAAGTGTTTATGCAAATTTCAAGAGTTGTGATTGAAGCGCAAGAAAAATGTGTGTGAAGAATTGTTCAAGAGGATAGAAACATGTGCAAGAAAATAATAATAGAGAGTAAATATTTTTGTCGTTTTCGATTTTAAAAGTTAATAGAATTATAGGAAAATTATGACAATTTATTTAAATCATTAATCACAATAAGTAGTAATTTATTTAAATGGTTCAAAAGGTAAGGTTTGATAAATTTCCTTCCATAAATGAATCAATTAATAAATCAAAGATTAAGTTCAACTCAAAAACTTCCACTTTCAAGTTTACATAAACTTGATTTAAAACCTAATTTAATCACAAAAACCTCTTCCAAGTGTTCAAATGATCAAATAACTCCTAAACGCGTCACAATTTAAATCAAGACTAATCTTCCAATTAGAATTAATATATTATTTAAGTTTTGAATCAAATATATTCTTCCAAATAATTCAACTCAACAATTTAAGTGTTCTTAAGCTAATCTTCTTAAACCACAAAAAATGCCCAAATCAAACACAAGATTTCATCACAAATTATACAAAAAGTCTTTCCCTACTCAAAACTACTCAAGCATGCACACACAAACAAAATTTACATACATGCTTGATAAATTATTAATTCAACAAAAAAAAAAAAAAAAATAAGAAAAAAAAGAGAAATTTAATCAAGCCAAATGGATGAAGATTCAAGCGAGAGTCTGCTTAGTGGATTTGAATATTCCTTCAAATCTCGCTTCTTTCAAAACAAGACTTTTCTCTTGAAGCTTGACTCTCTTTTGTCTCAAGACACTAAAATAAAATTAGAGTTTTGAAACAATATTAAAGAATCTATGGAGGTGATATTTACAATGGAGAAGAGAAGAGAAGGATGTGTGAATGGTGTGTAGTAGTTGGGTTATTTATAAAGAAATTTTGACTTGAAAATGTTTTGAAATGGGGTTGTGGGACTAAAGAAATATGTAAATCCGGTTCTGATCATGAGTAGTAATTTGGGCGATATTTAACATTTCTTCTTCAATTTTATATTCAAATTCAGTTTGGCTGCAATGTTTAAGTGTATCTATCCTTTCATCTTGTAATTACCAGCATGCACATGTGACGATCTTGGATTGGTCAATTTATCCCTATACAAGAACTGTTTTTGGGGAAGAAGATGATGCCACGGGGCGAGCTACGGTTGGTCAGCATTTGAACGAGGTAAAAGGTTTGCAGAAAACGCGTGAAGTGACCCTCCATTTTCCATTTTACAGTAATGGAGGCGGCCAGTTTCAGTTTATCATGTGCATTGGTTGAAAAGGAGGGGTTCCGTTGAATTTCAAATGGAGGCAGTTTTATTCACTGAGTAAATGAAAAAGAGTTTTGCTGTAGAGGGATTTACGTATTTGGTTCATTACTTCCGTGTTTTGTGAAAATGGAGGCATCCATTAGTTCCCAAAGCTTGGATTGTGGAAATGGAGGATCTGTTTTTCAGGGAATGGAGAGGATGTGGACCCGCCGTGGAGAAAGGGTTAACGCGTAAAATTTCGTGGGCCGAATTTATTGCATTTAATTTGCTTGTATCATATTTTCATTTACTATTTACAAGAATTCTAAAAGAAAATTCTTGAATTGCGTGTTTGCGTGTTCGACTCAGATTGGTTTAGAAGTTATCAAGTATACGTTCAAAGAGGTGCCGAAGGAGCGAGAACCTCTTCCTATTTAAGCTTTTGTGTGCTTCCTCCTCCGAGTAGATATATTGCGACTATCATGCAAGACATGATAAAACTTTGGAGTTTTCAGCTATCAACCGAATGAAGTGCACATCGTTCCGAGATGAACAAGGTGCCATAAGCTTCTCTCTCTGCATTCAAAAAAAAAAATAAAAAGCTTCTCTCTCTCGTTTGTTAATTGTTATTTGAGTTATACTTGTCTAATGATCCTAATTCCAATTTTTTTTTTTTGAATTGTATCTAATTCCAATTATTATATTTATTTTCCTACTATCAAATCGGCGCCAATGTTATAAATAATCAAACACGGATGTTTTCAAATAGTAGGACAAGAGTCGTATTCAGGATTATGTTATTAAAAATAAAATAAAACTTTATTTAAATAAACTGGTTGGGGACTACTTAAAAAAAAAAAAAAACAGGGTTGGGGGATGGTTTGATAGGCGTTGGTGGATGCTCCATCCAATAACGAAATGTATTGATATTCCCATTTAATGAGTGTTTAAAGGTGAATAAAATTGTAAACATCACAAATTACAATATATATGAAAATGGAATCATTCAAATTATATATAAGAAAAACATTTGATAATTTTTTAGATTATCATGCAAATGTAAAAAATAAAAATAACAAATCATATCAAAAAGATTATAAAAAGTACATTTTTGCATCTCTTTATATTGTCAGATTTTTTTGTTTATAAAACTCAATTTGCTAACATTATTGAAAATATTACCAAGTGTTATTGTTTAATTAAAGATATAATGATTTTTCTTTATTATTTCTTTTTGAAGATTCCATGTATTATGCTTGCCTTCATGTCTGCATAATATTTTACATATATCAACGGTTTTAATTTTTCTTTCTTTGTAATTTTACTTTTGTTTGTATACTTTGCTTGATGTTGTTTCCATATACACTATATTAATACTGGGAAATATTTCTACCTTTCGCTTAAACACTTTCTAAACACTGTCACCATATAATTACACAGTTTAGTTATCTATTATATTTTTTATTTGTTCATTATACATTTTCTTAACATTATAAATTCCAAAATGAATAACAATATATATTTTTTATATATCATACATTTTTATATGTTCATTGTACCTTTTTGGATATCAATATACCTTTTTTAATTCCGATATATCTTTATAATATTAATATATTATCAAGAATCTTCTTTTAGTTGCTATATATATATATATCATAAATTAAAGAGTCAAATTTTCTTTATTGAGTTTAAGGGTGTGAAACCACAATGACATAAACAAAAGAAAAAAAAAACTGTAATACATTTTGACATGCAAGCTATGCAGATCGAAATTAAAGAATATCTTCTATTACAATGGTCTTAAAATTGTTGTGATCAACTCTTTTTGTTTTCCACTTATTGACAGGCAAACCATGCAGAAACTTCAGACCGTGTTAATTGGTCCTCAGAGATATATGCCAATTTACTGTGGCATACATTTCTCACAATTATTACGACAACCTCAATGCCAAATTTCGAAGTAGATGTACATATAACTATAGTGTTACTCCTACTAGTTCTAAGCTGCTTATTTATCCCTCTTTTAGTATTATTCTCACCGATCGAACATATCCATCGAACATCTGTTAAACTCCACATCTCATGTGCTTTTGTGATAATACATACTTACATGGCCTTAGTTAATATTGATTGTACCTATACAATAATGTTCGTCTTCTTGATCATCTCACTGGTATTTGTCGCCGCTTTTTCCTACAAATTCGTACGGAGGTATAAGATCGTTAAAGAAGATCAAAGAAAAGCAAGCAACCGAGAGGAGTATGATCAAGACGTTGTAATTGTTGTCTTCTTATGTGCTTTAGTTCTTGGAAAGTACATCTTCTACTTTACAAACCCTGAAGAACACACCCAAGATAACCGATTTGTCATCCCCGATTGCCTCTTATTCTTTAGCATCATCATGGGGACGATAGATATGATGTTCAACTTGTCACCTCTGAAGGTACCTAAGATGGATGATGTTCTCAAATTCCATTGTTGTGCGTTTTCAATTGTTACCATGGTGACAGTTTTTGCATATAGTGTGGTACTATTAGAGGAGCTTGCATTTCTAGAACTCATTCCGCAATTAATCGCTCTTAGTTTGTGGCTTACAAAAGAATTCAACCCCGGCCTCAACATGCTCATATTTGATAAAAAGGAGGAGCTCTATAAAATCATAGGCTTCATGGTCGCAATAGTTTGTGCTATTGACCTAGGGAATATGCAAATATTAAACTACCGCACAACCGCCATACTCTTCGGGTCCGCTGCAGTTTTGTCTGCAATCAGTTCGAGGATGTTGAAGAAGATACAAATTGGGCCGGGTTACGAAAAAACTGCTATCATACTAGAAGAATGTGCAAAAGCTTCTCTAATAGTTGTTGTGGGAAGTGCATTTGCTTTAGCAATCTCTAATCGAGAAAAAATAATTCGATGGGATTTGGGAGAATTGTTGGAGCAAATTCAACGAGATTTTGGGGGGGGGAGGATTGTTGGAGCTAAAATAATTCAACGGGATTTGGGGGGATGATTGCGGTCCTTGCAATAGGAAGTCTTAGAGGGATTGTCATTATAATTATCTGGCAGACGGTATAGCGAGTATGCGGGTATGCAATGGACAGTTCAGATACCAGTTACGTTCCACCATCCGTTAGATATCATATGAGAAGGAGTATTAATTGGTATATTTTTTTCCTGGTATGACATGCATGATTATGTGTATATATAGTATGTATATACATGATGTTCATATGAAATTTATGTGGCTGTGTATCTTGTTAATCCATTCTATGTTTGTAATTTAATATATATTATATATATACTGCAAAATTATAAGTAAAATATATTGTGAGTAAATGTATAATATACACTTGCGAGATTATAGGTAAAATATATTGTCAACTCATTTTACATATCATGTTTTTTTTTTTTATTGCACATGGTACATATCATGTTAGTATTATTTTTTAGCACTCCTTGCTTATTTATCTCTCTTGTAATCTTACTATCGTCATCCAACCTAATCCTTAGCATTAGTTAAAGTACCTCATATGTGCTTCAATAATAACAAATGCTTATAACTTATTAGTCGAAAAAAAAACCTATAACTTACCCTTCGCAAAAACTTTCAAGTTTCAAAAGCCATCCATAATCCATATCTTTCAAGTTACATGACATCCATATTCTTGTCTTAGACGTATCAAACAGAAATAAAACAAGTACCAAGACGCCACATGACATGTAATATCATAAGGGAATTTGAAAGTGCGTTGGATTAGAGTACCCCCAAAATAACGATTTTTTTTTTGTATATACTGCTTTTTCCGTTTTTCAAGAAATTTTTTTTATATATTATTTTTATGTATACATTGTTTATTGTCTTTATATACCGTTTACAAAAAATAAACTCTAAAGACTATTTTTTAATTTTATATACTGTCTATTTCTTCTATATACTATTTTTTCGTGAAAAAAATGTCGTGCTGCACAACGGGACCCCGTCGCGTAACATCAGGTCCCATCTCATAATATTTAATATAAAAAAGGGGAGTTCTGAAAAACCCCTCTAATTTATATGAGTATTTTAAAATCAGAACGACGGGGTTGAGCACGACCCCCTCGCGATCTTATACTGTGTCTTCCGCATTTCTATATATTTTTTATTTTCTATATATTGTTTTAATTTTTCACGCATACGTTATTTTTATTTTTCACGTATATACTGTTTGTTTTAACTTTATATATTTTTTATCATCTCAATATACTGTCGTGCAGCATCATGTCCCTTTTAAAATTACTTCTCATTTTCTAAAAAGTGATTAAATTTTTTTACCCTACCTTAACTTTAACATTCCATCCATATTTAATATCCATTATTGATTTCTAAAATATCCAATATTGATTTTTTTTAATTCTTTTAAATTTTCTTTAATCAAAGCAAACAATAAAGTGGGACGAGGGTTTTTTTTTTTTTTTTGAGACTCTGCAGGTGATTGCCTACGGAGTATTATAATTTAATAAAATAAAAAGGTTTTGTTTTATTACGAGGGTCTTAAAAATATATATATAAAAAAAAAGATTAAGGAGATTTTCAAGAATTGCCCTTAAAATAATTCATGTTTGAGAACGACAACCTGAATACATGTCTCAGTAAACTCAAACAAGTGCAGGTTAGAAATGAGCAAATGATTGCAAACTATCACAGTTGGTTGAGTCGCGTGGGTTTATCTGAGGCGAGCTGCACATGGAGCGTCAATCTTGATCCTTGATGACTTTAGATAAGTTGTGGGGTCCACTCCATCAAGAGCTAACATTGAGGCTGCATGTGCAGGTCACAACAGAGAAACTCTATTCGGTTGAGTACTGTGTTCCAACATTACTATTATAAGGCAAGTTTTCTTGCATAACCCTGTAAACTATCAAAATATCGTATATACCTATGCGGCTCCGAATATATCACAAGTAGTATAAAATATTTTTTTAATTGGAAGGCTGTATAAAATATCAAAAATACCATATATAACCTTACAGAATAAAATTATGCTGTTAAACATGTGCGCCCTAAACATTTTCAGATATGGCATCTATATCAATATTCGTGCAACATAAGTTAATATCTCATCGATCATACATATAGAATATTGTTCATCTTGGTCATTCCCTCGGTCCTTGAGGAACTTTGTACTTCGCGTGTTTCCGGAGGTAAAACACTCCTGATTTTTCTTTTGTTGTCACGACACTGTGTTGCTGAAGGATAAGAAGAGTTGATTTAAGGTTCTAGTATTTTGTCATCAGAAAACTATTGAAAAATTCAAATTAATGTATGGAGATAAACAATAGGAAGACTAGGGAAAGTTGTGCAAATTGAAATCAACCAATGACTTTGTAAGATAGAGGAGATGAAAGCACCATGATTGGCACAAACTAAATGAAAGATCAGGCATAGACCAAGACTTTAGAACTCTATGGCTCTGATTTAGAATTTTATTGCAGAATAATCCTTCTGGGGGGCAGATAAATGCAAGAAGACTTTGGCGGCGACTAGCTCAACCGTCAAGCCTTATGCCATCACTTGAATTGAACGACAATTGTATTGAATTGATGTCACAACTTCCACTTAATTTCACTCTAACATATACCTATGTTAATGACTTGATAACTATTTATCCATGATCAGTAAAACATGATCATCAATCAACTAATATACTGGTGTACATTTATAGCTTGTATATAAATATATATTTATATGTATCCGCAAGTATATTTGTCTCTACAAATATCCTATAAATGATCAGGGACGATTTAGAATAGCATTCATAACACTTTATAGTTTTACTATCAAAGTCATGCACTTTGATGACATAAAACTGAATTGCATATTCATGGTCTATTTTAATTATATTAAAATAACCTATACGCACATATTATGAAATATCTTAGAATAAATATTATGTTTGTTATTACAATCCATCATCTAGGTCATAAACACTTTGGCCTAGGGCATAACACGGATGGAATAATATTATATATATTTTGATGAATTTTGATAATATATGATGGTAATGATATAATATTCCGATTCTTGTGAAAATTAATCTACAACATATTCAAAACATAGATATTCCATCCGTACGGTTGAAATTTGAATTTTTGATGAATTTTGGTCACAAGTAAAATTCGAACCTTGCTTGTACAAGTTTTATATATATATATATATATATATATATATATATATATATATATATATATATATATATATATATGAGCTCTTATTTGCTACCCAAACCTTTTAATTAACATTTAAGATAGATTAAATCTAGGCCATACTTAACAGTATTAACTAAGATTTCTTGAACAAAAATGCAATATAGAATTCGCCAGAGCACTAAATAAAAAATCGAAGGAAAAATAACACAAATTGTACACAAAGTATTAGAGCCTAGTACATTAACTGGCTCAGTCCAACCTTCATACCCACACCATATTGTCCTGAAAAAGGCTTAAGCTTGGTTGGTGCTAGTAGTTAATGCACTAGCTTATTTAAGTAACTCTAATTTTCATTCACTACTCAAGATGTGACTAATCAGCCAGCCCCTTTTTTCCAATATTTGGCTCCGGGGTGTTAACGAACTCCCCCACTTAAATTTCTGACGTCCCCGTCAGAACCAGCACTTGGTCCCAGTCTCGTCCTAGTATAAATCAGTGTACACCTTCACCCCATAGATGTATCCCCACCGAGACATATACGATCATCAGGTTCTCTGGGTATGATAACAGTATGGTACGTTTCCGGCCGCACGATAGTACCCCCAGGATCGAACTGCTCTGAATACCATTTGTTAGAGTCTAGTACATTAACTGGTCCAGTCCAACCTTCAGCCCCACACCATATTGTAATGAAAAAGGCTTAAACTTGATTGGTGCTAGTAGTTAATACACTAGTCTATTTAAGTAACTCCAATTTTTATTCACTACTCAAGATCATTTTTCACTATTTGGTTTCAGGGTGTTAACACAAAGATAGATCATTAAGTGATTCACGAGGCCAAAAACCACCATAATAGAAACAATGACAACAAAAATGACCATTAGAAGGCTAGAAAATGTAAAAAAATCTTTTTTTTTTTTTGAGTAAAATTGGAGAGGGATTGATCATCCCCGTCCAATGGCTTCTTTATATTTTTTATAGTTTTACAAGTAAATCTGTAAAATTTACAAAAGAAAATAAAGAAGAGGAAAGGAAAGAAAAAATGAAGAAACTTTGGGCTAACAAATCCGGCCCAAGAACTAAGATAATCCCATTCCTATTACATAAAGAAACTATGCCCAAAAAAAAGAAAAGAAAAAGAATAAAGAAGGGAGGTGGCTTAGGCTTGTCAATGGATCGGGTTCAACCCGAATCCAGTAGGTATCCGACCCGAACGGATCGGGTCAAACCCGAAAAAAAAACCCACGGATCGGGTTCGGGTTCAAACCCGAAAGCAAAAACGGGTTCGGATCGGGTTCGGGTTTGATACTATCCGATCCGTGAAAAACCCGAACCCGAATCCGAAACTTAAATTATAATTAATTTTAATCTGTACCATTTATATTTCTCCAAATCAATCATACTCATATATTTTAACCCTAATCCTAACCCATCCAACACTCTTACCCGATCCACCAATTCCTTGCCCCTTTTTTGTAGCTTGTTGATTTTGGGATATTACTATTTTGCGTTTATTGGACTATTTGAACTATTTGTTATATTTGAACTATCAAAATATTTGATGTTTTGTATGGACAATTTGATGTTTTATTAATATTATGCAATTTGAACTATTTTATATTTTAAATATTTTAATTGTTATTTGTTTATGAATTATATTGTAGTTTTAATTTTGTATAAATTAGGTTAAAATTTGCAAAAAACTATCCGCAACGGTTATTTATGGAGAACCGTTACAGATGATTTAGTAGCGGTTATTATAAAGAACCATTACAGAAGACTTTAGTATTGGTTATTAACGAATAACCGATATAAAATCCGCAACGGTTATTTATAAAAAACGGTTACAAAATTCTTTAGTATCGGTTAGTACTAAAGAACCGTTACAGAAGACTTTAATATCGGTTATTTATAAAGAACCGTTACAAAAACCTTTAGTATCGGTTAGTTATAAAGAACCGTTACAGAAGACTTTAGTATTGGTTATTTATAAAGAACCGTTACAGAAGATTTTAGTATTGGTTATTTATAAAGAACCCTTACATAAATCTTTAGTATCGGTTAGTAAGAACCGTTATAGAAGACTTTTGTATCGGTTATTTATAAATAACAGTTACAGAAGCCAGTTTTTTTTTTTTCCATTTATTTTTGTAAACGGGTTGCAAACGGGGGAAAAAAAAAGAAAAAACCAAAACACACTACCGTCAGTATGCTTCTGTAACGGTTCTTTATAAATAACCGCTTCTAAATTTTTCTCAAAATATTTTGTGCCAAAAAATGATGGGCTGCCGTATCCTTAACGGATTTCGGGTTTACCCACGGATTTCGGGTTATCCGCGGGTTCGGGTTCGGGTTTGAAATAAAACCCGTAAAGTTTTCAGGTTCGGGTTCGGGTTCGGGTCAAACCCGAAATTTTCGGATCGGGTTTTGGTATGGCCAAACCCGAATCCGACCCGGCCCGTTGACAAGCCTAAGGTGGCTATTCAGCGCATCTTTCTCTTGCAACTGAGCTCCACTTCAGACCGAGCTACATTTCTTTTTCCCTTTCTTTTTTGGAAAAGTTAATTGTACTTGGTGGATCAGATTATTTTTTCTGCTTTCTCTTTCAACTCCATCAGTAACATCTATGTACTTTCGCTTTTGCCTTTCATTGTCCAAACTCCAATCCAAGAAGGTAGCATAAGCATAATCATCTAGTCATAGTAAACTTTCTTGAATGTACGGTTTTTCTCCTAATTTATCGAGGAATTTGAGACTGAGATTAGGCCTTTTTGTATTTTGACTGAGATAGTGAGATTAGGCCTTTATGTAGCAGAATGTAATGCATTTTGAATTGAATGTTTTGTTTCCTATAGCTGCATTTCTCTGAATTTCTCAGGTTTTCTCTTTTAATTTATGAAATCTCAATGATTAAGTTGAATGCAATCATTAATTTTCTTGTTATAGCACTTGCCTAACTGTAATGGCTTTAGTTATCTTTCAATACAAATTTAAAAGGATTCAAGGTAATAACACATCTTATTCTAGTTTTTCAGTATACTTAACCGGTTGATTACCTTTTTACATAGTTTCAGTGCTAAAGCAAACCATTCATCGATACTGTTTAGCAGAATTTCGCTAATTTGATGGATACTGACAATAATGAATCGGTTGAAAGTCCAATTTCGCAGATTCCTACTTTGATAGGTATTGCCACTGCCTCTGTAGTCTGTATCAATATAGAAAGGATTGCTCCATTTGAAAGCTTTTCGATAAAGCATGAGATGATGACAAGTATGTTAAATAAGCATTCTATTGTTTATTATGAAACTTCCTTGTTGTTTCTTTTCTGTATTGCAATTATCTATCGTAATGCAAGCAATTGATGTACGAGTATAAGCTGTGCATATCATGTTTTACGATAATTTTGTACTCTTCACTTTTTGTAGATGTAAGAAAAGAAAACCTTTAAATGCCGAAATGGATTCATGTCCATAGTTGCCTAGATGCACAATGATGAAATTTATAGATTACTAGATGTAAAAAAAATGCCACACCACACAACAAAATCAAACACATTAATGGTATAACAAGGATTTTTTTTATTGAATGGAGATGAATTTTTGTCCCGCTTCTATTTTTTATGCCAATAAATTTTGAACTCACAAATGATAGTTTATTATGCTTTGTACTCGATCACTAGACGATTAGCCCACTGACTAGTATAACAAGAATTATATTGAAAATATTATATTTGAGTACAGTTGTGTTACATTTTTGTTATAAGAAGTTAAAAACAAACATGCGCAAAGTTTTCAATTTTCATTTCAATCCGATCAATTATTTGATATCTTTATTAGTGTACTTGTGAAGACCATTTTGTGGCAGTAAATTGTAATTTATTTCATTTCTTAGATTAGAAGATATGAGCTGTAAGTAATAATTATATGTTTCCATATTAATTTCTCTCTCCCTTTGTCAAAATGAATATGTCCTTTCCAGCACAATATCCTAATAAAATATACTACATCTAAAGATAGACTATTTTGTGATGATAATTACAGGCAACAATATTGTTATTTACATACCTATCTTTCTTTGAGACAATTTTGCCCCTACTTTTAAAATGGAAATCAAGTAATTATAGGTTTGTAATTATATATTTCCATATTAACCTCACCCCCTATCATTCTTTCCTTCAGAAAAAAAATGGAAACAAAAAAAATAATTATCTTGTCAAATTCACTCAATCCAAAACTTTTGAAGACTAGAATTAATTTTATTCATGGATTTGATTGCTTGATTTAACAAAAAAATTTATTTGAATTATTATGTTATTTAATCTTTTTTCTTTGAATTTGCTTAGTGACTACTTAATATATTGCTATTTGTATTTTACTAAGCTGTTGTTTTTTTGCATGGATAAAAGATGTATACAATTTTATTTATTTAAATCAAATTATAAGGTTGATGAGAAATGGCTAATTTATGTTCTAAAAGATAAATATATATATTCTATTAAATGGTAATTAATAACATAAATACACTTGGGTCGTATTATTATTTTTATTATTATTATTATTATTATTATTATTATTATTATTATTATTATTATTATTATTATTGTTGTTGTTGTTGTTGTTGTTGTTGTTGTTGTTGTCGGTGTTGTTGTTGTGTTGGTGTTGTTGGTGTTGTTGGTGTTGGTGTTGTTGTTGTTGTTGTTGGTGGTGGTGGTGTTGTTGTTGTTGTTGTTGTTGTTATTATTATTATTATAATAACAACAACAACAACAACACAAGAACAACAACAACAACAACAACAAGAATAATAATAATAATAATAATAATAATAATAATAATAATAATAATAATAATAAGAGAAAAGTTCATTTTTGACCTCTCAACTATTTAATTAGTTCCTTTTTGGCCCCTCAACTTTTTATTGGTCCCTTTTTTACCCCTCAATTATTGAATTAGTCTTTTTTTGATCATTCCATCCGTTAAATGCTTACGTATCCGTTAACTTGTCACGTAAGCGATTATTAGGTATCTAACTATGATGTGGTAATTGTGACATGGTAATTATTTGAAAAAAAAAATCTTAATCCCCTCATTTCTTTCCCTCATATTTTTTTTTATCTTATATAAAAATACGAGTGAAAGATAGGAGGGATTATTTTTTTTTTCAAATAATTGTCATATCATAATTGCCATGTCATAAATACATGCCAAATCATCGTTTACGTGTCACGTTAACGGACACGTAAGCATTTAACGGATGAAAGGGTCAGAAAGGGACCAATAAAAAGTTGAGGGGTCAAAAAAGGACCAATAAAAAGTTGAGGAGTCAAAAATTGACTAATTGAATAGTTGAAAGGTTAAAAATAAACTTTTCTCTACTACTACTACTACTACTACTACTACTAATAATAATAATACAACACATATAGGATATGTTTAGAAATGGAATTTAGATCTGGCCGTTTAGATCCTAGTGAATCTATTAATAATTATTACTTCCTTCATATATGGTATTTCTCCGCTTCAGTTTTATGTAATTGATATTTTGATTTCTTAGGAAGATATTTACTTTCATATTTACCATTTGAATTATTTGTAGGAATCTATGTAGTTTGGTTTATCGTATATAGCTCAGTGGGAATACATGTATGGGGTGAAGGTGCGCACGGATGTATACTAGGACGAGACTGGGACCAAGTGCTGGTTCTGACGGGGACGTCAGAAATTTAAGTGGGGGAGTTTGTTAACACTTCGGAACCAAATATTGGAAAAAGGAGGCTAGTTGATTAGTCTTATATTGAGTAGTGAATAAAAATTGGAGTTACTTAAATAAACTAGTACATTAATTATTAGCTCCAACCAAGATAAAGTTTTTTTCAGGACAATATAGTATGGACCTGAAGGTTGGACTGGCCCAGTTAATGTACTAGACTTTAACACTTTGCGTACAATTTGTGTTATTTTTCCTTCGATTTTTGGTTTAGTGCTCTGGCGAATTCTATATTGCATTTTTTTCAAGAAATCTTAATTAATAAAATTGTTAAGTATGGTCCCTATTGCGCAAGCTTAACTTTATCCGAACTGAA
The DNA here is from genome assembly GCA_024447665.1 of Juncus inflexus. NCBI lineage: Eukaryota > Viridiplantae > Streptophyta > Magnoliopsida > Poales > Juncaceae > Juncus > Juncus inflexus. Next base: position 3,829,534 of record JAJHPC010000011.1, read on the forward strand.
AGATAAGATCTTGATTTTCTTTCCTTTCATGGTCTATCATCTTGTGTTAAGTAACTAAAACCATCTTTAATTCATTCACGAACCATTAATTTCCCATTAAAACCAATGCTTATTACCAAACAGTCAATTAAATAGGATTCTCATTTAAAAAAAAATGTTGATCCTCGACCAAGCATAAAGAAAACATGCTCGTAACTAGAATTAGCCACATTCATTTCCAATCTAAATAATATACGAATTCCTTCTAATTCCAATTGAAATTCTGAAATTAAATAGAAAGTAAGAAGGCCAGCCCACTTACCAGATAGTTGATCAAGTCATCTCAGCATTTCAATCAAATCGATCGGCTCTTACACACTACCGCTCTTCCTCAAGAAGATCAATTTACAGTGCGCCAAGAGAAGGAGAAGAGAAGAGGGTCGAATTGCAATTGTGATCCGCTCAGGCAAAGGTTATTTATTTGAGAGAGAGAGGAGAGAGAGGAAACTGAGAAACTAGAAAGGCATGAAAAAGCGTTTGAACCTTTTTGTTTCTTTTTTCGTGTTTTTGCATGACAACGCCCTTAGACTTACATCCATTCATTTGGAGTATGGCTAAACAATAAAGCTAAACAAAATGAAAATTTTACTTACAATCTAAAAAATTATACGTATCATTAAAAATTTTAATTTCAACCGTACGGATGAAATATATATGTTTTGAATATATTGTAGATTAATTTTCACAAGAATCAGAATATTATATCATTGTCATCATGTATCATCAAAATTCATCAATATATATATATATATATATATATATATATATATATATATATTGATGATACATGATGACAATAATATGATATTTTGATTATTGTGAAAATTAATCTACAATATATTCAAAATATATATATATTTCATCCGTACGGTTGAAATTTGAATTTTTGATGATACGTATAACTTTTTGGACAATAAGCAAAATAGAATGATTAATGAGGAGTCACTACTACAAAACAGGCGCCTCGGACCAGAAGAGGCGAGCCTCGGACCAGAAGAGGCGAGCTGGTCTAAGAAATTGCAAAATGCACGAATTTTGACCGGTCTAGTTTGTAGCCGGTCAAAGACTCACAAATTTCATTTCCTCTCCACTCCATTCCGAATATTTCGTCTCCCTCCCCAATTTTGATCTTTCAAAATCAAGCTTGAATTTCTGCCTAAGGGCCACAAGTAATTTTGGATGGAATTAAATCTCAAAATTTCATTTCTATTCATTCTTTGTTTGACAAACTATTGAAATAATTAAGTAATTTTTAGAATTTTCTTTCTATACAATTTTACTCAAATATAATTTTCTTTAAAAATTGAAATGCTAAAATACGGCAAATTATATTATATTATATTATATTATATTATAAAATAAAACATATAACATATAACATAAATAATATAGAATAATATAGAATAAAACATATAACATAAATAATATATAATAAAACAAATTAATATAATAAGAGAGAACATAATAAAATAAAATAAAATAAAATAATATAATATAATATAATATAATATAATATAATATAAATAATATTACTTTATATTATATTATTTCATATTTTATATTACTAATTATATAATCATAATATAATTCCTGATTTTTACAAACAACCAAATAAGAAATTATATTTTTAAAAATTTTATATTTCTAAACGTCCAACTAAGAATTAATTAATTCAAAATTTTATACTTCTGTCTTAAAATTTAATTCCACTCCTAATTCCACTGGCCAAACGTGACGCCGAGGAACCCCTCTCTCTCGTTGAGGTTAACGGACGAGTTGTTGAAGCTTCCGCCGCCGTTCCAATCGCCGCCACCGCCTCCTCCAGTCGCCGCTGCCACCTACAGCCGTCACCGCCTCCTCTGACCAGCGCCTCCTCCAGTCAGTGAGCGCCCCCCTTTCTTGCACCAAGGTGTATTTCGTTTTCTTTTCCCAAATTCGCTATATGTGTTTTTCTGAAGTTGTAATCAATCGTTTTTCACTAGATTTATTCAATTGTTTGTCCCTATCGTCTTGATTTGCTGAATTCTTCAACTTCTTAATTCAATTTTCAACCCCAAATCAGAAACCGTAAGCCGCGTGTGTCTTACTCTCAACCTTCGACCTCACACTTTTGTCCTACTTAATCGCTTGCTATGTTCTTCGTGCATATGTGTGAGGCACTGATAGATGTTCAGGATTTGATTAAAGAGGAGTCTTTTTCTTTTTTCCTTTTTAAGTTCTTTTTTGTCCTTTATAGTTGGTTACTAATGTCCTAATTTCTATTTTGTAGATTTGAGTAATGTTTATGGTGACTGAGATTATGGAAGTTCAATGAATTTCGACTAGTGAAGGTATTAAGGTAAATTTCAGTTTAATTAGGACGAATTTAAGTCCTATCTGTGCATACATGAATTTCTATAATATTGCTTAATTGATGTTAATTGGACTTAGTTGAAGAATAACTGAGGCATCAAACAGGGCATAAGGCAACATTTTTATGAGGTTATAGCAATTACATAAAATAAGTTCCGTTTAGTTATAAACTGAATATTTGAATTGGATGTTTGGAGGCATCATACATGAATATTTGAATGTTAGCAATTACATAAAATAAGTTTTTCAGAAAATAAATTTAAAATTTACTCACACTAATTCATAAAAAGTATAAAAATTATTTTATTATATATATCTTGCTACACTAAATTTTATCAGGTTTATGGATGAAATAAAGACAATTAGCAACAACTTCGATTTCAACAGATTATTGGAGCGATATAATTGTGTTAACATTGTGGATTTGATTTGTTTTAAATCACAGGGAACTGGAAAGGGCCTTACTTGAGAAAGGATAGATGGTAAATATTTTTGTATTTAGCTAAGTAATTTGTTGCGAAATTTCTATAAACAACGTGATGTTAGTTTTCTTTCTGAATTTTTAGAGGCTTCGTGCAAGCCAGTGTTGGTTACTACATATGAGAATAAGCGATAAAATGGAGAATATCCTTATCTCGGTAATTAATCCCCCTCATTTTTTATGTAATGTTAATTAGGGTTTAGAGGTTGTGTGCTTTATCTTGATTTAGATAAAAGGGCTTAATTAGGGTTGAGGTTTTTGGATTTAGTTTTCCAGGGACTTAGGGTTTAATGTTTGGAGGAATTCCGTTTAGGGTTTTCTAAAAAAACTAAATGATCATTTAATGTCTGTAGTAGATAATTAGGGTTTTATTTGGATTCAATTCATATATTTATATTTTCATTCTATAATAGATGAATGTTTAGATACCAATCAGTGTGTAAGATGAGTAACCCAAGCCACGTTCTTCACATTCCTTGTACGGGCCACATTTCTATCGTCGTGGGCCAGTCTAATGTATTTATTAGGTATACTTCATTTTAATTTATATATTTCTTTTCCATATTTCATTTAGTTGGTTTTCAAACACGTTCTTAATCATTTTTTTCTTAATGCAGATTGATTAGGATATTGATGAGATCACTGCGAAAACAAGTTGACTAAGAAAATGCAAACTTATTAGGGTTAGCTATCCTTTGTTGTTGTTGGGTATGGTTAAAGAGTTGGTTGGGATTGGTATATAATGTTTTTGTATTATGTATGTGGAATATTTGCATTATATGTATTTTGGAATTTGATTGTTGGAATATAAATTTGATTATAATATTATAATGTTTTTTGTTATGAATTTTATTTTTTTGTTTTGATTTAATTTATTATTTCATAATATTTATATTATAAAATTGGATGAAAACTCTCATAACACCGGCCATAACTGTGCTAACATTGTTTTTATTAAAAAAAAATAACCGGTTTAAACCCATTTAATTAAAAATAAAAAATGAAAAAATAGCGTGCCTTACCACGGGTAAAATTGGTCTAATAAACCGGTATAAAAAATTATCCACCGGTTTGCAATCTGCTCAAACGTTTGCTTATCACACCCACCTAAAGACCGGATGTGTAATTGGTCTAAGACGCGTCTTAGCACGGGTCTACCCGGTCTAAAACGAAAATAAAACCGGTCTAAGTCGCGTTTTTTTGTAGTAGTGCTCTCTCTCATCAAATAAATATGAAAGTATAAACCTGTACAAAGTTATACACACTAGTTCTATCGGCTACCCACTGGGTGAAATAGATAATTTCATCCATTCATTGGGCAAAATTATTAATAAATGTTTTAACAGCAGCAACTTTCGTGGTAATCAGTCTTAAAAACTAAGATTTGTCGGGCGAAATTGAATATATTTTTTTTTTGCTTTAAGTTTGTAGGCACTAAAAAGCACACGAAATACAAAAAATACTATTTTACCTAGTCAATAGGCAAAACTGGTATCTAATGTTGGATTATTAATTCAACATTGGACTTATATGTAAAATAATAATATGTATTATACTAATGTCAAATATGTTTATAATAAAGTGATCAACTTTAGTTAATGATATTAAACATTAATGTGTCAAATTATGGTGTGGTCTTTGATGTGTAGAATTGTGGGTGGTGTATTTCTATATTTTATGATGGGCTGAATTAGAAAGTTCCACATTAGGAGTCAAAGGGTGTCTTTTCATGAAAGGGTACTTCTTAGACTATATAAGCAATTTGATCCCCAATACATATGAACTAAGTCACTTCTTTCATCTGCCCCATTAAGAAGAGAGAAAGAGAGACCATAAGAGAAATACAACAAAGGAATCTTAATTGACGTTCATAAAGTATTTGAAAGACCCTACTTGTTAATTCGGTGTTCTATTCCCCAAACGTAATCATGGATCAAGGTACGCTTCCGTTATTTAGAGTTTTGATTCACATAGTTCGATCTTGAATTTGACGGTACCGGTTCGTACCGCCCTAACAATTGGCATCAGAGCGGGTCTATTATGTTGAATCAAGTATTATGTGTTGATTTAATCCTATTTTAGATTTGTTTCTATATTCAATTTTCGGTTTTTTCAATTAAATTGAACACAAAAGAGGGTTAAGAAAATAGTAATTAAGGAAATTGGAAAAGAATTTTGTGCAATCCCCGTCCGGTTGTCCATGGCATTGCCGGATTCGCCATTGTCAGGCCAACAGACGTCACTTCGATGGAAGAGCAATCTGAATTCGAGTCTTCATTTGGACATGTCGTGGCCTAGGGTTTCACGTGGCCGTCGATCCGCCACATGAAGAAGCACGAGGCGTCGGAAAGGCGTGAGGTACAGAACGCGACTCATCGATGTCGAAAAGGCGCGTCTTCAGTCGGAGAAACGCCATTAACAGACGTGTCTCGCGAAGAGGCACCATGTTTTCTTTTTTTCTTCTCTGGACGAAGGGTGTTTTGGAGGAGATGGGAATTGAAATCCCGGTTTTTCAAATTTTCTCATGAAAATCAAGAACTGAAATCCGGAATTCCAAATTCAGATTTAAGGAAACTAAAGTACTTGGGTTTTAGTTTGGGCTTTATTATATGTGGCCCAAAAAATAATTAATAAAACAAATGATAACATATATGTTTTATTTTAGTAATTCGGTTGGGCTTATGGGCTTTATGATTTTCAAATTAAAACAAAAGATTTATAAATATGTTTTTTGATTTTTTAGGTCAGTAAGTATTATAATCCGTTAAAAAAAAAAAAAAAAAAAATTTCCGAATTTTGCCCATATTAAATTATAAATTCGGATTTACGGTATAATTTTAAGTTCAAATTAAGGTATTTAAGTATTACATATTCAGAAATTAATTTGTTTCGACATCATGTCGCCAAAGTGACCTCTCATGTCGAAATTAATTTTATTTTCGGAATATAAACAGTTGTGTTCATATTATTGAATAAATATTTAATCGGCCCAAAGGAAGGTTCATATTTATTTAGTATTGTGTACATGAGTAGTATTAAAAGCATGTGATGATTATTCGGTTTTACGTGTAACTTATCTAATCGGCCCAAAGGAAGGTTAATTTGTTGACATGTTACTTATTATAAATGATTAATAACTACGCCAAAATATCAATCAGAAATTAATAATTTTGTCCAAAGATAAAATATTAATGGAAACCGATATTTTGTGATGGGGTTACCTTTTATTGAATTTGTTATTATTGTTTACGGTTAATTTTTGGAGAGCTAACAATGTTTGTTTATTGTTCTCTGTTTTCAGCTAAAACTGGATTGAAAATCAGTGCTGATATCAATTCGGTTCCGATGTTGAATGGCTCAAACTTCAAGATGTGGAAAGACAATTTGTTGATCTACCTTTTGTGTTAATGATCATGACCTTGCGTTAAGGGTAGGACAACCCGAAGCACTCACTGATGAGAGTACGCCTGAGCAAAAGGCGGAGATGGCGAGGTGGGAAAAGTCGAATCGCATTAGTTTGATGATCATGAAGACGTCCATTCCGGAAGCATTTAGGGACACATCTTCGGAAAATATAGCTACGGCTAAAGAGTATCTTGAGGATATTGAGAAGAGGTTTAGTAAGAATGAAAAGGCGGAAATATGTACGCTCTTAACAAACCTCATTTCAATAAAGTATAATGGCAAAAAAATATAAGAGAGTACATTATGGAAATGTGTCAGATAACTTCAAAGTTAAATGCACATAAACTGAACATTTCTGATGATCTGCTTGTGTACCTTATAATGATATCTCTTCCGACACAGTTTGGACAATTTCGGGTGAGCTATAACCATTTGAAAGAAAATTGGACTATGAATGAGCTCATCTCACATTGTGTTCAAGAAGAGGAAAGGTTGAAGCAGAATCAGATAGAAAGTGCTCATTTTGCCTCTACCTCAAAGAACAAGGGTAAATGGAAAAAGAACAAGAGTAAGGCGACTGCGGGACCGGCACCTAAAATGAAGCAAGAAAAGAAACTGGTGAAACCCGGAGATACTGGATGCTTCTTTTGCGGAGCCGAAGGGCATAAGAAAAAGAATTGCAACAACTATCATGCTTGGCGTGCTAAGAAAGGTATGCCTTTAAATTTGGTTTGTTCTGAAGTTAATTTAATTTCGGTAAATAGACACATGTGGTGGATAGATTCTGGTGCAACAACTCACATCAGTGTGTCTATGCAGGGTTGCCAGCATTGCCGAAAACCAAGTGATGGTGAAAGATACATCTATGTGGGAGATGGCAAAACCGTTGAAGTTGAAGCTATTGGAACTTTTAGATTATTATTAAGTTCTTGATTTTATTTGGATTTGTGTGATACTTTTGTTGTACCTACTTTTAGGCGTAACTTAATCTCTGTTCCTGTTTTGGACAAAACTGGTTATGTTTGTTCTTTTGGAAACAGAAAGTTTGGTTTGTATCAACATTCAAAATTAGTTGGATCTGGTTCTTTATATGGTTCTGATAATCTTTATTCTATTGATCTTGTTGCTTCACCTAAAGAAACCTTGCACTCAAGTACACGTAGTGTAAAACGAAAATTAACTTACGAGAATTCCGGTTCGTTATGGCACAAGAGATTATGTCATATCTCCAAACGGAGAATAGAGAGGCTCGTGTCAAATGAAATTCTCCAACCTTTAGATTTCAATGATTTTGATATATGTGTTAATTGTATAAAGGGCAAACAAACCAATATAAGGAGATTTGAAGCCAATAGGTCTCAAGATGTCTTAGAACTGATACAAACAGATATATGTGGGCCGTTTCCAACGGTGCGAGAAATGGTCAACATTATTATATCACATTCATAGACGATTTTTCTAGATATGGCTATATTTATCTCATTCATGAAAAGGCGCAAGCACTGGATGTGTTCAAGATCTTTAAGGCTGAAGTTGAGAATCAACTCGACAAAAGGATCAAAAGCGTTAGATCTGACCGTGGTGGTGAATACTATGGTCGATATGACGGTTCAGGAGAACAACGTCCGGACCCTTTTGCGAAATTCCTAGAGGAAAGCGGTATCGTCCCACAGTATACAATGCCGGGTTCGCCTAGCATGAACGGTGTAGTTGAGAGACGAAACAGAACACTTAAGGATATGGTGCGTAGTATGATAAATAATACTACTTTGCCGCCATCTCTCTGGGGAGAAGCGACTGCAGCCTATATCTTAAACCGAGTTCCAACTAAAGCAGCTAATAAGACACCATATGAACTTTGGGTAGGTAAAAAGCCTAGTTTAAAGCATTTGCGTGTTTGGGGCTGTCCGGCAGAGGCAAAGCCTTATAGGCCTAATGAAAAGAAACTGGACGCTAAGACAATTAGTTGTTATTTTGTTGGATATGCCAATAAATCTAGGGGTTACAAATTTTATGATCCCACAACAAAGTTGATTTTTGAGTCGGGAATTGCGCAATTTTTTGAGGATGTCCCGTTTGCGGGGGGGAATACGGTTACAAATTTTGTCTTCGAGGAGGAATATGCAAATATTCCAACAGATGTTCTTGACATTAATCAGGACTTAGGTTTTGATTCTGTTAAGAACACTAATAATCAAGACAATGTAGCCGAACAACAAACTCGGACATCTAAAAAATCACAAGAACTAATATTAAGAAGATCCACTAGAGAAAGAAAAAGTGCAATACCAGATGATTATATTGTATTTCTCCAAGAACATGAGTTTAACATTGGAATGACGGAAGATGATCCGATCAACTTTCGTCATGCAATGGAAAGTTCTAATTCTCACAAGTGGATCGATGCCATGAATGAAGAAATGAAGTCAATGAAAGATAATGACGTTTGGGATCTTGTCCCATTGCCAGAAGGATCGAAACCCATTGGTTGTAAATGGATTTTTAAAACTAAACGGGATTTAAAAGGCAATGTGGATAGGTACAAAGCTCGTCTTGTTGCAAAGGGCTTTACACAGAAAGAAGGAATAGATTATAAAGAGACTTTCTCCCTTGTTTCTTCGAAAGACTCTTTAAGGATTATTATGGCATTGGCCGCGCATTTCAATCTTGAGTTACATCAGATGGATGTAAAGACGGCGTTTCTCAATGGTGACATTGATGAGACAATATATATGGTGCAACCGAGAAAACTTTGTATTGGGAGATCCAAAGAATATGGTTTGCAAACTCAAGAAATCTATTTATGGACTCAAACAAGCATCTCGACAATGGTATTTTAAATTTCATCAAAAGATCATCTCGTTCGGTTTTGAGATGAATTTGGTAGATGATTGTATATACCATAAGTTCTGTGGGAGTAAGTTCATTTTTTTAGTTTTATATGTCGATGACATATTACTAGCTACTAATGACATGGCTTTACTGCATGACACCAAGAGATATCTATTTAGTAATTTTGAGATGAAAGATCTTGGTGATGCATCTTTTGTGTTAGGTATAGAAATACTTCGAGATCGTTCTCGTGGTATTCTCAGTTTATCACAAAAGAACTATATTGAAAGAATACTTAAGAGATATAACATGCATGATAGTAAGCCAATAGATACCCCTGTGACTAAAGGAGATAAGTTTAGTCTCGATTAGTGTCCCAAGAATGATTTGGAAAAACAGGAGATGCAGATGATTCCTTATGCTTCCGTAGTAGGGAGTCTGATGTATGCTCAGGTATGTACGCGTCCGGATATTGCGTACATTACGGGAATGTTAGGACGATATTTAAGCAATCCAGGCATAGACCATTGGAAAGCAGCTAAAAGGGTCTTGCGATATTTGAAGAGAACAAAAGACTATGTGCTCACATATCGGAAGTCGGATCAGCTTGAGATCATCAGGTATACCGACTCTGATCTTGGAGGATGCTTAGACACTAGTAAATCAACGACCGGCTACATCTTTATGTTAGCTAGTGGTGCCATTTCTTGGAAGAGTGCTAAACAAGTCACTTATAGCGGCTTCCACCATGGCAAGCAGAGTTTATGGCGTGTTTTGATGCATCGGATCATGGGATATGGTTGCGGAATTTTGTCACGGGGCTGCGTATAGTGGACACCATAGAGAGACCACTAAAAATATATAATGATAATAATGCGCAGTTGTTATATTCCAATAGCAATAGGAGCTCGACAAAGGCAAAATTTATACACCTCAAGTTCCTAGTTGTAAAAGAAAGAGTTCAGAATAAAGAAGTGTCTATTGAGAATATTAGTACAGACTCTTTGATTGCGGATCCACTAACTAAGCAATTACCACCAAACGTGTTTCGCGAGCATGTTGCTAGTATGGGTATTGTTTCAGTTGAGGATATTTAGTTCTAGTGGGAGTTTTGTATTTGTATCTTTATTATCTAGACATATTTTAGACATATGACATATAGCATGTGATATTGTTTTGTTTGATTTTTATTCTGATTATGGTTTGTTTCTGTTGAGAAAAATAATTGGTTTATTTTTTTTATATTCTGATTTGTACGGTTACGTCTCAATACTAAGGGAGATGGTTTGTCTCAACAAGGTTTTAAAGGAGACGATTTTTTTTTGGTATGATCTCACCAAAATAATAAAGTGGACCAGTTGGAAATAGACATGTTAAGATCACATTACATGAAATTTCCATGCTACGCATCCACATCATGATTCGTGTCATTTAGTTATGCCGATATATGTGACCATTGAAGGTTTAGTTACAATAAATGTGACGAAAGCCGCTTTGATCCTATGTCGGTATGCCGATGGACGGAATTGTTAAGGGACACATAAAAGTTAATGACAGAAAAGATGCGCATACTTTGGTTAATGTTTGAATACACAATTATAAGGTTATACATATAGTCCAAGTGGGAGATTGTTGGATTATTAATCCAACATTGGACTTATATGTAAAATAATAATATGTATTATACTAATGTCAAATATGTTTATAATAAAGTGATCAACTTTAGTTAATGATATTAAACATTAATGTGTCAAATTATGGTGTGGCCTTTGATGTGTAGAATTGTGGGTGGTGTATTTCTATATTTTATGATGGGCTGAATTAGAAAGTTCCACATTAGGAGTCAAAGGGTGTCTTTTCATGAAAGGGTACTTCTTAGACTATATAAGCAATTTGATCCCCAATACATATGAACTAAGTCACTTCTTTCATCTGCCCCATTAAGAAGAGAGAAAGAGAGACCATAAGAAAAATACAACAAAGGAATCTTAATTGACGTTCATAAAGTATTTGAAAGACCCTACTTGCTAATTCGGTGTTCTATTCCCCAAACGTAATCATGGATCAAGGTACGCTTCCGTTATTTAGAGTTTTGATTCACATAGTTCGATCTTGAATTTAACGGTACCGGTTCGTACCGCCCTAACATCTAAACCATAATTATGAGGTTTTTAAGCGCTACCAAGTGAACATAATAAAAAAAAATGAAAATTTGTACTTTCGTCTAGTGGCTAGGCAAAATTTCTTTCGCTCAATCAAAACTGCTAGTTCTTTAAATAAAATAAAAAAAAATTCTATTTTTTGAAATATTTTTTTCCATATCTATTTAATAAAAAAGTCTAGTGATGAAGACGAAAAAGATGATACATTCCAGATTTTTCATGTATGAAATCATCTGATTTTCCATGTCCTAACATTTGAGTTCCACCCTCATGTATCAGCAGAAACTACATTAATATAGCAAACTTTATTATTAACACGCACACATAATGCTTTTTCAGAAAACACAAGTGCAAAAACCATTCAACTACACACAAAAAGTGAAATAAAAACCACTCTCACTAAACAAAAGAAAAAAGTAACAACAATCAATAACTACACACAAAAAGTGAAATAAATACCACTCTCACTAAACAAAAGAAAAAAGTAACCACAATCAATCTCGACACGATGAAAACATAGGGCTTGAGGCTCATCTTTTGTCGCACCATGCAAGCACGCCTTAAGGTTCGAATTCCTCCGAAACACTAACAACAATGCCGGCATGGTACAGAAGAGTCCATAAATGCGTGATAAACTCGCCACCACTTGCGAGCTTCTCAAGATGACCGCTTGTTGCTCCAGAGGGAGCGAGGAAGAGGATCAGTTCAGACCAAACATCTGCCATCAACTTCCATCGCTCAACATCATCTGGTTTCTTTTCCATCAAGTATCTGGCAAGCTCTGCCCCCATTTTGACAATTTCCTCATCTTCAACGGAATTTTTCGTATATTCCATTATCCTCTCGTATTGTGCTTTTGGTCCATTCGCTGCCTTGAAAAACTTTGAAGTTTCTGAAACAATCTGATCAAATATATGTTTTGAGGAGTATGCACTGGTAGTTAATATTTCAGGTGAAAAAACTAACAAATATGCGCAATATTTTGATAAGCTGGAGGCGACCAAACGATGAGTTTTTATCGCTTCTTCCTCTGGTGAAACTCTTTTCCACAAAAAGCTCGGCACACAATTCGTAATACAAGAAAAAAAACGATTCGCATCATCTATTATTGGTTGGTTCTTGAGGGGACGGATTTCACATAGACTTGTCGCTATGTGCCAAACCATAATTGTATGTAATGGACGTTTTTGATGAAGAGTGAGAAATGGGAGGTCTTGCACGTCGACTCCATTACGCCTGAGTGGGGCCAATCTGTCAATAAAGTTCCCACCACTGGTTTCAAGAGCGTCAAAAACTGCCACCTTCATTTCTTCTGGTAGAACAATTGCTTTATCTGCAACTATCCCTCGAGGTAATTTAGACACTTTGTAACTTTTCAGCAAGGAGTATTGCCCTATGGTATTCTTTAGGGATTTAGAGAGTTTTGGCTTGCAGAAAAGACGTAGCATCTGATTCATACAATTAAAAAGAAAAGAATAATTAGGAGCTGAGAAAATGAGAAATATGGTATATGGAATTAAAACAAAATTAAGCATACCTCATTGATAAATGGAATCTTTTCGTGCTTCTTACTTCTGACATGCCCAGAGATCAGCGTTACCTTCATCCAATCTGAGAATACAAAGCTAAGCACTTCAAAAATTTCCATCACCATTATTATGATCAAAAGACCATTTGTTATACGATAATCTACGTTCTTTTTGTTCACTATCAAATAATTGTATGCACTATTATCAGTGTATCTTTTCTCTTGAAAGGCCTTGGATGAAATCCAAAGGCTTATGGCAAACATCGCGACCAGTAGTACTACATTAAATATGGGGAAACCGAACGCAAACGCAACGGGGTACCGAGTGTAGAAGAAGTCTCTTAAGAAATCAAGCTCCGTTCCTATTACCCTAAAGACTTTCGCCTTGTCGCGAGATAGAAGTCCACGAAGCACAAAATCCTTTGTTTTGGGTTTTTCAGATTCGGCAGCTCGAAACCCGAAGAATCTTCTTCTAATTAACTTAAACAACGCGAATGAGAGGCATATGCCTCTTATCCTCTCGTCCTTGTCGATGTTTCGGAGCCCTTCTTTGCACTCCCAGACCCGCTCCACCATGACAGCCTCGTCTTGTGTTTTCTCAAATTCTAATGTGTACAACGGTGGTTTGATCAGAGGGCGCACCTTCTCTTCACCGATCACAAGGTACTTGTATCCTTTCATAGTTATTGGATCGGTTTGATCACTCAACTCATGTTCGGTCTCCATGTAATCAGCTACAAGGTTGGTGTTTTTGACCCCGTATGCTTTTTCAGCTGCCGAATAACTGACAAGACGCACGATAAATTTCAAAACAACTAATGACCAAAGAGCTAAAAGGGGCTTGTAAAAGGCGGACACATTTTCTTTATTATAAGTAATCACCAAAGCTCCGATAAAGACGCAATTGGTGAAGAAAAGGTACTCGCGTGATATCCTATCAGAACCTTTTTCGAGCAGAGTGTAACCCGAAATGGTGAAGACATTGTCGTACGCAATGAGAAGCACGACCAGCCAAATTAGGTAGAGATCATTTCTATATGGAACCACCGCGATTAAACCGACGTCTTGCGTTAGGATTAGAGAGATCGGGCTTCTAACGAGCTGGAGAATCTTCTCCAGGATCCAATTCGTGTGCCAAAGCCGGAACTGAGTGATAATGATCAAATGAGCGAGGATCAGACCGACTGCGGTTATGATTGTGTATACGGCGATTATGATTTTTGTTCCTTCATTATCGACAAGGCTGCCTTCTCCAGGAGAAGCTGGAGCAAATAAGTCAGTCATTTCTTTGTGTTTTTGTGTTTCTTTTTGTTTTGTTTTGTTTTTCTTTACTTTTTTAGTGGTTTTAATGAACGGCAATATTGGAGTGTGTATATATATAGAATGATCATGAGTCCCAAGAGTGGAAATCAACTACCTTGAATTGGATTAATGTGTTTTTTGGCGTTCTTTTTTTTTGAAGTTGTATTAATTTTTATCAATATATTGAAAAGTTCGGTGAGTTATGGCAAAGGCTCACCTTTCCTTCAAAAATAATAGGGAAAAAAGAAGTAAACTTTAGCATATTTTGAACATAGCTGGAGATGAGACAAGACAATCGGCTACGTCGTTGTTGCTGAATGACTGACTAATTGAGTTGGTCTTTAAAAAAAAAAAAATCTCCTTTTCATAGTGATGTTGCGTAACCCTAGATAAGAAGAAACATAAATATATTCATAAAATGAAAGATGACTAATTGAGTTAGTCTTAAAAAAAAAAATCTCCTTTTCACAGTGATGTTGCATAACCCTAGATAAGAAGAAACATAAATATATTCTTCAAATGAAAGATGACTCTTCAATTATACCGCACGGATACGGATACGGGTATCATATCCGATATGATATAGATACGGAGATATGATAAATCTCAAAAAATTTAGAATACGGATACGGCTATATAATAATAATAATAATAATAATAATAATAATAATAATAATAATAATTAATTAATAATCAATATTTCAAATTTAATATCAAAATATATGAATGAATTAAACACATACTTAATACTTAAATGTTCGTAAACTTCAAAATTTGATTTAACTAAAGTTAGCGATTTCTTGCTTTCTTGGAAATTATTTTTTATTTATTTTCATTATTTTTATAATTATAAAACGCAAATAAGTTTTTTGTTGGTTGGAATGTGGGTCAAAATTTGATTTAAGAAAAAAGTATAATTGGAGTATCTGGGTAACATAACTCTTCAAAGAATCCAAGTTCCATGTGCAACACAACTATTTTAATAGAATATTTTAGATGTCAAAACATCAAGGAACGAAAATGAATTACGGCTCAGAGTAACTTGGTTATCTAAACTTGTTACGTAAACTTACACAATAAATAAATTGGTTAAAAAAAACAATAATTAGTTAAAGAAAAGCCTAGAATCGATTGTTTCATTGCAAGGTTAATTCAACTGCAACTGGAGTGAGCCTTGTCTGAAACCAAGCATACACAATGACACAACCCACGCTCTCATAATTGCATGCCATATCTAACCGATTACTCTTGGGTCATTTACCATTTTTTTTATAATTCATGATTTATTTATTTTTGAGAAAATTTGGAGAGGCTTAAATTCCCTTCCAAATATATTTCATATATATAATAATCTGAAATTACAAATATTTCTTTTTCTCTTTTACATATGAAAATTAAAAGAAATGTTAAACTAACCCAGCCCAGTCCAAAACCTAATAACAAGACTTCAAATCCGACTTTTGGTATCTATTTTAAAAGAAATTTCTTTATTCAATAATATGTAAATTACAATTAATATATTTAAGAGAAATGTGATATCACGATGGTACTGTAGCACAATGGTACTGTAGATATACTGTTTTTGCACTTTTACATACTATTTTATCATTTTTATATATTATTTTGTTATTTTATACATCGTTGTTTATTCTTGGTGTATTTTTTATTTTATT
This sequence comes from Juncus inflexus, assembly GCA_024447665.1. Lineage (NCBI taxonomy): Eukaryota > Viridiplantae > Streptophyta > Magnoliopsida > Poales > Juncaceae > Juncus > Juncus inflexus. The sequence goes on from JAJHPC010000011.1 coordinate 3,845,308, forward strand.
TTTATTTTTACATACTGTTTTCTCATTTTATATATTGTTTTCATTTTTTATATATATACTGTTATTAGAAACTAAATTATATATGTTGTTATGTATATATTATTATTAGAAAATAAATTATATATAATGTTATTGAATCCGTCATGCGTCGTGCTCTATCAGGCTTCTATATTTAATATTTGTGGTACTTTTTATTAATGCTTGTCACACTTGTCTACATTTTCTTAGTTGTCCTCTAATAGTTGGGCCGGATTCGTGAATATGAGCAAGCTTAAAATGAAGGTTTAATTTTGTTACAAAATGTTAATTTGATGTTCATTTTTTTAGGTGAAGTGGGCCGGACTTTTTCAATCCATATAGACATTTGGAAACCAAATTCCAAAAAAGAATTATGTTTTTTAACAAATATATCATATATATAGCAATTTTGGACTCCGATAATAATAGTTAGTGTTTTAAATAAAAAAAAATTAAAAAAAAAATTGTTGATTATTAAAAGAGTTGGGAAGTCTGTTTTTTTTTGTATGTGTGACTACTGACTGGACTTGTTATTTGAGAAATTTTCTTTTGGAATTTCGTTTTAAACGTGCACATATTGTAAATATGTAACTATACAAAAAACAGGTTAATGCTAATGCTAATGCTATATTCCAATCCAACAACCAAACGTTTTGTTAACTAATTTGCCCATATGATTGAAAATGAAATACATCAAATCAAAGACTTCCTTACAAAAAAAAAAAATTGACTAACAAATTTGATCCAGCAGCCTCTTCATTGGCTTATTTTCATTTACTTTTATATTTATAAAATCATTACAATAGTATTTGAAAGTGAATTTGAATATTTTACTTATAACAATAAAAACTACAACTTTCTGCTTATAAAAACTTAAGTATATGCACCAATTATATCTTCCGTTTTGAGATTACTTCTACAATTCGGATCAAACCAGAATATTTTTGATACTGATATACTTGCATGTTGTACATATAATAAACGAGCAAATAACAAAAAATAATTGAAGGTTCAATCAATGCCAGCACCCATCTAGCAAATAACTAGAGATCAATTCAATTTAATAAATCAAAATCAAAATGCATGCATGATTAGCTAATTAATTTGCTACCTCTAAATGAGACAAAAATAAAATTTCATAAAATCATCTGCTGTTAGTACCACCAGCAGAAGAACACAATGTCAAGAATCTCAGAGGCAATGACAAATTGCAAAATATTAAATTAATAAGATAACATGTTTTAGTAGGCTATTAACAATTTATTAAGAGACAAAACAGCTAGAAAAACTGAGATTAAATCTGTTAGTTTATTGGTGTATTATGATTCTTGTCTTATCTTGTTGCCTCATTTTCAATGATTTTGAACTTTCAAATTGAGAATGGAGATTATATATTTTGTAACAAAATTTAAACAATGATTTTGAACTTTCAAATTGAGAATGGAGATTATATATTTTGTAACAAAATTTAAACAAAAAAAACTAACGTTCCAAGTCTAGAATTCATAAATCAAGCTGTAATAATTAATAAATTAAAATTATTAAACAATAAATTATTAAATTTTCTATCTCATAATTGAAGTGGGCTTATATGTAATAGAAAAAGTTAAAGTAGACTAATACACATTAAAAAAGATTAAAATGAACTAAATTCGTTGAAAAACTAATATTATATATTCATCAAACTAATACAGTATATTGTTGTTATATAAAATTTTTTCAACATTATCCATTTAATAACAGAGAAACAAACACGTGCGATTCTGCTGACCTCATAGTTTAATAACAAATACACCCTGCTTACAACTCATAAAACAACTTGAGCTTAATTAATTAAGCTTAATTTAGTTTAGTGTGCACTGTACAGTACAACTTGACCAAGAGATTAACTAGATACACTAGACTTTGGTTAGTTTTCATTTGATTTTTATGTTTTAGTGATAATTTAGTTTATTGCATTAATAGCTTGAATGCAGGTTATGAACCTGCTTCTCAAAAAAATACATGAATGATTTAGGACAAGGTTCGAAAAATTAGAATCGGAATCGGAGTCGGTTTCTTATGATAGCGATTTAGAATTGACTGAATCGGATTGGAATCGATCGAATCGGATGCAAAATCGGACCAATTTATATAAAAATATTAATTTTATATAATTGTGAGAATCGGGTATTAATCGAATCGGAGTTTGACGATTCCAACTCGAATCGGCTGAATCGGAATCAGAATCGGTGATTCTTAAAACCATGATTTGGGATATGAGGAGAAATCATTTAAGGAAATATCATAAATACATATGCAAGTAATCTGTTTTTCATTAGAGCTAACTATACGATGTGCTTTCATTACTTTTACTCTTCAAGGAATAAATTAATAAATGATTTTGGGTGTTTCAGCGTTCTTACTCTAATAATAGTAATTTATTTTAAAAAAGGGATAAATTCGCATTATTTATTATATTTTAATTGGATTGAAGTTAAGTTCTTGTATTTTTTTTAAGTCCAAACTCCAACAATTTAAATGACTAATTTAACCTTCTAATATTTCAGAAAAAAAATAACATCTATGCTTCGTAATGTTCGTTCATTTTTTGTAAAATAAATAACACAAAAATAATGCTAGTAAATTTTAAATCAGTGTGAATTTCACATAAATTTTATTAATTTTTCTTAGATCAATTGTAAGCCCAAATTTCTAACAATGCAACTGTTACATCAAATTCAGTTAAAAAAATACAAAGAACGTAATAAATTATTTCTCATAATTAAACTCTTCATCCTATGAACAAAATCTAAACAAACAAAAAAACCATTGATAAAAATCAATTAATGATCAAATCCAAGTCCAAGCTCAAACCCAAACACTTCTTGGAACTCACTATCAAGCAATCTTCTTGGTGCCTCCATCAATTCAGGGCTCAATCTGACCATCAAAACGCAGAATTCCATCTCATTCAGAGCTCCATCTCCGTCAAAATCGCCTTCTCTCACCATCAATCTCAGCTCCTCATCGCTCAAGCCATCGAGCCCCATTAACGCCGCATTCCTCTTCAAACTCTCAAACGTGATCAAATTCACACGTGGGTCCATCAGAACTCGAAACCCATTGACGAGTTCTTGCATCAAACCTTCCTCGCCGAGCTTGTCCGCCATTACCGGGAAGAAATCCTCGAATTGGTCGAGTGGTCTTTCCGTTTGAGCTCTTCCCGCCATTGTTGACTTGTGTATTTGCTTCTTCTTGTTGAGATTGGAGAAAGCAGTTGATGATGAAAGGAGGAGAAGAATTGGTTTGAATTGATGATGAAATGGGAAGGAAGAGAGGGTATAAATAGGGGAAGGAAGGAAGGAAGAGGCTTCTTCTAGGAAATGGAGGAGAAGTTGATGAGTGACAGCTGAGATGGCGCTAGCTTTGGGCTGTAATGTATGTATCTGCTCAGTTCCTATCCATTTTCACTAAAATGGACACCTTCATTCATTAGTTCACTTGTCTCATTGCTGAATGTTGATTCATGCATATGTGATAAAATTTAAATTTAGATGGGTTTTTTCCTAGTAAATTAGATTAAATATTATATTAAAGAGATTTTGTTATTGGTAGGTAAAAACAAATGTGAGAATTCTGGTATTTGTAGCTGTGTACCTCCATTTCAAGGTGAAATGGAGAGAGGAAGAAACCCGGAAGTATGGAGAGAAGGAACTTGCTGAAGTAAGCGTGCATTTCTCTGCACTCCTTATTATGTATTTATCATGTAACGAGTATAAGTCATTATTAACTGACCTGCTTCATATTCTTTTGCATGCAATAAATAATAGATGATGTGAATAGATGCTGTGATGAGGGGTCTTTCAAAGAAGGTCCATGGTGACTTACATGGATGGTGAGAAGTGAGAACATACACACACGAAGGGCGTGAGCCATGATGTGTTGTTTTATATTATTTTTGAAAGAGATTACTGTTTTTCTTTAGATTAATAGAATATTAATTGGACACTTAATCAGCACAATACACGTATTAGTCTATTAGTAGTTGTAAGCTATTATACTGAGTCACATTTTGTCTCCACCGCCGCAGACAGCTGACCATTAATTTAAGTATGGGCTATATTAAATTACATAAATCTAAATCTCTACTCTTGCATTCTGACCATAGATTTTGTCTTAGTTTTAGTTATTATAATTTTGTGGGGTTTATTTGGCAAACGTTTTCTGGAAGCTCACTTGTTGTGAGTTGATAAATTTTTTATTTTGATTGGCATGTTTAATTATGGATTTTTAGAGAATTTATTATGTTGGTACTTGATTTCTTTTTTGAAATAATTTGAGGTGAGTTAATCTCACATTCAATCATACCATTAAAAGTAAATCATCCATAGCCTAATTAGTAAAGTTTATTATATATCTATCAAGAGGTTCAAATTCCTACAAACGTAATCTTATTCAGTATATATTTAGCAAACTCTTTAAACCCATCAAAACATGGGTTGAATCTCAAAAAAATTTAAATAATTTTAAATAATTTTAAATATTTAAATAATAGGGGGAAAATGCAAACATGTAATAAAAATATTTTAGGAGTTATGAATAAAATCATTTTATTATAATTTATTTAATATCATAATATGTTATATTATTACTTTATTAGTAATAAAACATCATAATATCAAACATAAAATATCATAATATCAAATATGAATTAATATCATTGGGTTCAAAGTGAGCACTAATATTGAATAAAAATATAGTGGAGGTGCGAATTGGGTATCAATATCAATATTTTGTGGGATACGTGTCCGCTATACATTCTCCCTCCCAATATTAAGCATTAATACTAAGAAGAATTTGTAGGCTCTTTATCCTACTTTCAACGTACTATAATAAAAATATGTACAAAAGTTTACAGAAAATTAAGAAAAATAAAAAATAGAAGGTAGAAAATTGAAGAGAAGTATGAAGAAAATAGAAAAAGCTTTGTGGGGTATAAGAGATTTATTTCCCCAACTAAAAGGTCTAACTTCCTAAAGTTAGAACACTTCTGAGATAAGGCTTGCCATTAACGCGTTGCACTGCGACGTTGAAACTTCTATTCCAATAAAAATAATTAATTTTTAGATTACATGTCAAGCATAAAGGGGGAAAGAAAAAAGTTGAAGCTTCATTGATAGGTGTCATTTTCTAGGCCATGCTAGACTTACTTATATGGTTCATTATTTTATACCTCAAGCTCAAAATAATTCAGTTGACTAAATTTCCATATGTTATGAGTGAATATATGAAATGCATCATTCCTCTGTTATATCAAATTTTTTTGAAGGAAAAGAAAAAAAAATTCTTTCCTTTTCATATGGGCCTATTTAAAAGATAATTAAGTCAGAAAGGCCATAACAAAAATCTCATTATTGGGCTTGGAGGACCCTATTAACTTAATTATAACCCAAAAAAGAAGTGACGTCCAAATATATTAAAATTTAATCAGTGTATGTGTATCACACACAAACCGAAATTAGTTTCAACCAATTTACATCCTCACAAAAATAAAAAAGTTTCCTTTTAACTTAGAACAGAATATGATAAAGCCCAACAACATTTTACCTGGTTTTAGTAATCACTTACACAGCTCAGAATCGGAAATCGACGAGTCAAAATTAGGATATTACACGCTATTGTTAACCGAAAGAATACCTGTCATCTCCCTATAAATATCAGGCAATTCAACTTGATTTCAGCAATTAAAAAGTTAATTACCTCCCAATTCTTTCTCGATTATTCATCTCCTCTAGCCAGTTCTTCTTCAAGGTTGTAATCATCTCGATGGCAGGAGGTGTAATGATCACTCAGGTTGGGGGGAAAGATTACCCCGGAAGGATGACTGTTTTTGTGGTTTTTGCCTGCATTATTGCCGCTTCTGGTGGTCTCATCTTCGGATATGACATTGGAATTTCAGGTTAGTAATTTTGTGATTGCTTGTGTTATTTATGATCCTTTTGTAATCTTCCAATTAAATTGTATCAACATATATTATTTTAATTTGAAAAGGGGGAGTGACGTCCATGGATTCGTTCTTGTTGAAGTTTTTTCCATCTGTGTACCACAAGGAGAAGGAAGACATGAGCACAAACCAGTACTGTAAATTCGATAGCCAGCTCCTGACGCTTTTCACATCATCACTATACTTGGCTGGACTTGTTGCTTCCTTTGTCGCATCGGACATAACGAGAGTATTTGGAAGGAAATGGTCTATGTTTGGTGGTGGTGTCACATTTTTGATTGGTGCTGCCATCAATGGTGCTGCTAAAGACGTTGCAATGCTTATTGCCGGCCGTATTCTTTTGGGCATTGGTGTTGGTTTTGCCAATCAAGTAAGACTTTCAACATTGCATTTTATTGAATTTGTTGTGCTTTAATTCATGCTTTGACTAATTATGTTATTTTCTTTAGTCTGTGCCGGTATACCTCTCTGAGATGGCACCACATCGAAACCGTGGCACGCTTAACAATTGCTTTCAGCTCATGATTACTATTGGCATTTTCTGTGCCAACTTCATAAATTACCGTACTAGCAAGATCGAGGGAGGATGGGGATGGCGTGTCAGCTTGGGTCTTGCCGGTGTTCCTGCTCTCATCATTACACTTGGATCTTTATTTCTTCCTGACACTCCGAACTCACTCATTGAGCGCGGAAAGACTGAAGAAGCTAAGCACATGCTTGTAAAGATCCGAGGCACCGAAGGTATCAACGATGAATACGAGGATCTTGTTGTGGCAAGTGAAGATTCCAAATCCATCAAACACCCATGGAGAAACATTTTGCAAAAGAAGTACAGAGCACCACTTACTATGGCAATCCTTATTCCTTTCTTCCAGCAGCTCACCGGCATTAATGTGATCATGTTCTACGCTCCTGTTCTGTTCAAGACCATTGGCTTTGGTGACAATGCATCTTTGGTTTCCGCTACTATAACTGGTGGTATCAACATCCTTGCAACACTCGTGGCAATCGTAGCAGTTGATAAAGTTGGTCGCAGGTTCTTATTTTTGCAAGGTGGTGCCCAGATGCTTATTTGTCAGGTAAAAGATATTAGAAATTATTTGCTTTTTATTGTTTCGTACTTCGCACTAGTATATATATCATACTAACGATATGTTTCACATACAGTTAATTGTAGGGTCGCTGATTTACAAGGTATTCGGAACAACTGGTACGGGAACCATCAGCGATACTGATGCATACTCGATAGTCACTTTTGTTTGCATCTACGTCGCTGGTTTTGCATGGTCATGGGGGCCGCTTGGTTGGTTGGTACCTAGCGAGATCTTTCCTCTGGAGATCCGTTCTGCTGGTCAGAGTATAAATGTGTCGGTCAACATGTTATTTACATTTATTATCGGCCAAGCTTTTCTCACCATGCTCTGTCACCTGAAGTTCGGTCTATTCTTTTTCTTTGCTGGATGGGTTATCATCATGACCACTTTCATTTACTTCTTCCTGCCAGAAACCAAAAATGTACCGATCGAAGAGATGGTTCTTGTCTGGAAGCAGCACTGGTTCTGGGGCAAGTTCATAAACGACGATGATATTCATGTTGGCAGAAATCACGTTTAGATTCTGCCAACGGTTGAGTAATTTGATTTTAATGACAAGATCTATGAAAGATTAACACAATTAGAAACTAGTTTTCTAGTTGTAGTTCAAAGCAATGTGTTTGTAAATGGCTATACGGGATCTAATAATGAGACATTTTGTTGTATCTAATTATTATTTTCATTTGTGTTTATCAGTATCTCGCGTATATTGTTAAAAGTAGTAAACTAAAATAACAAAACTTTCAAATCCAATTTCTCATGTATATATATTTACTCATTGGAATTCATAATCCTTTCAAATCAAACCTTCAAAACCAAATTAACTTAAATTTTCGCAAGAAGAAAAAAAAATAAAGGAAAAAGATTTCAAAGCAAAAACAACTCTTGCCGCGCGAATAAAAAAATGTAAGCTTGATAACGCGAGTAAAACATTAACAAAAAGAAAGCAAAATAAAAATCAAACAGCCTCTAAACAAACCTACAATTCCCCAAAAGCCCAAAAAGCGAAACCAACTTGTCAAACCTAGACAAGACGCAATACAATACACAATTTCATTAAATTTATTTAATTGACACTTTTGCCCCTGCCTTTGTCCTACTTTCAACATACTACAATAAAAATATGTACAGAAGTTTACAGAAAATTAAGAAAAACAAAAAAGGAAAATTGGAAATCACGCCGGGGGTACTGTAGCGACGGATTGAAATTATATATTATTTTCTCGCGTTTCTATATACGCTATGTATTATTTTTATTTTTTTAATATATATTGTTTACCGAATGAATTTATATGTACTGTTTGTTTTCAGTTTATATGTTTGTATATATTGTTTTCATTTTTTTTAAATATATATTGTTTTATCTAATAAATTTTATATACTGTTTGTTTTCAGTTCATATGTTTGTATATACTATTTTCAGTTTTTATATACTGTCACTACAGAGTCTCTACAGTATCCATCGCGCAGTATCAGCTCCCAAACAAAAAGTAGAAGGTAGAAAATTGAAGAGAAGTCTGAAGTAATAGAAAAAGCAATAGATATATTTCCCCAACTAAAAGGTCTAACTTCGTAAAGTTAGAATGCTTCTGAGATAAGACTTGCCATTAACGCGTTGCATTGCGACGTTCATTCTTGAAACTTCTATTGCAATGAAAATAATTATTTTGAGCTCTTATCTCCTACCCAAAGCAAGATTTAAATTTCTAAATAAGATTTAATCTTAACCATCCAATTAGTAGGGACAATTTGGTTATTTGTCTCATTTATTAGAAAGATACATTTTCAAAAAAATTCTCATAATTCATGCCTTTCTATCCTCTCCATTTGCTATCTGTTGGACATCCCCCATTTCATTTTCTCCTTGGACCCCAAACGAAATAAATCTCCATTTTGAAACATATCTCAATCCATCCTAAACACTTTCAATATTCTTTCCACAATTGAATAAACTCATTATCTCCATAAACTTTTTTTTGGATTTTATTTTAATATAAGCTTGAGGTGACTTTTTTTGGATTATATTTAACACAATAACATCGTGAAAAACTTCTGCGAACACACATGATGTAGATATATTGAAACACCTCAGTGATATACATAAAGAAACATGACCAAACTGCGCAATTTCTACAAATACACATGAACACACAACCAAAAAATGTATCAAAATTCAAAACCTATAAAAAATATACCCATGCCCATCATAACTTACAAACATGACCTAAAAATATCTCGAAACATATAAGTATATAACCTATAAAATTAAGAAATATTTTATATATTTCCATGATTCTATCCACAGCTTCATCAATTTGATTATCATTCCTACAAAACAAAGAGATACTAATAAGATTAACTGTGTAAAGCATCTAATACCATGAAAAAAATATTGTTATACGTTCATATTTTTTGATATAATTTACTGATCCAAAGAAAATGTAAACATATCCTTCATATTCCAATAAAATAATAAGAAAATAGTTTAGCTCAGTAGACCTAGTTGCCCAAATGAATTCATTAACCCCTAATTGCGGAGAAAGAAATTCAATACTCTAATTGCCCAAATAGATTCAACCCTAATTAATACATATTAAGCCAACTATCGGCACAACCTGGATCATATTTCATACAAAAAAAACTAACACATAAACTTATCCGTATGAGACAAAAAGGATAGTATCAATTATAAAAAAATAGTGATTTTAAAGGCAGTTATGTAAAACTAGAAAAAATATCACACATAAACTACTCCAGATTGACATTATCACTGCACAGGCAGTGTTAATTACCTCATACCAATCCCTTTCATACTTTAATTTTTTATTCATTCCAGTACATATCTTTTCATGACAATTTCAGGATTCATATCTCCAAGTTTTTTCCAAGCATTCCTATTAAATAAAAAAGGAATATAATGTATCATTTTTTTGTGATTTAATTGATTAATTGAAGCCTGATTTGGGATATTTGAGAGAATAATTGATGATTAAACAACATTTACTTTTCAAAAATTCAAAACTCAAGTTAGAATTAGAATTCAAAGCTCAAGTTTTTGAGGGTAAAATTAATGTATGCGCTTGAAATTAAGCCAATTCATTATAAAGTACAAACCAAAATCAAGTTGTTTTTTATTGATTTGAAAGAATAGGTGATTGTGCGTCTCTTTTTGCCGGTCAGCGGCTCAATCGCGAGCTGAGAGAGATGAGGCGATCTAGGATTGCGAGAGATGGGATGCAGATTAGAGTTCACGAGCTGAGAAAGAGATTTCACGAGCTAAGATTCAGCAGCTCCGATCAGAGAGAGATGAGAGAAACAGAGTCGAACTGGAGGGGAAAAGAATGAAAGAACGAAAGATTTGCGTGAGGGTGAATTACTAATGTGCCCTTTTCATGTGAATTTGGGAGAGCGAGGTAACCGGCTGGTAACTGGCCGGTACTAGTAATTAACCGGCTGTGTGCTTCTTTCAATCAATTAGAGCCATCCGATTAGGCAGTAAAGACAAACTACAGCCCTTCATTTTTTGCTTTGGGTAGGATATAATTTCTCAATTATTTTTTAGATGACATGTCAAGCATAAAGGGGAAAAAAAGTTGAAGCTTCATTCATAGGTGTCATTTTCTAGGCCACGCTAGACTACTTATATGGTTCATTATTTTATACCCAAAGCTCAAAATAATTCAGTTGACTAAATTTCCATATGTTATGAGTGAATATATGAAATGCATCATTCCTCTGTTATATCAAATTTTTTTGAAGGAAAAGAAAAAAAAAATTATTTCCTTTTCATATGCTCGTATTAAAAAGATAATCAAGTCAGAAGGCCATAACAAAAATCTCATTATTGGGCTTGGAGGACCCTATTAGCCCAATTATAACCCAAAAAAGAAGTGACGTCCAAATATATTAAAATTTAATCAGTGTATGTGTATCACACACAAACCGAAATTAGTTTCAGCCAATTTACATCCTCACAAATATAAAAAAGTTTCCTTTTAACTTAGAACAGAATATGATAAAGCCCAACAACATTTTACCTGGTTTTAGTAATCACTTACACAGCTCAGAATCGGAAATCGACGAGTCAAAATTAGGATATTACACGCTATTGTTAACCGAAAGAATACCTGTCATCTCCCTATAAATATCAGGCAATTCAACTTGATTTCATCAATTAAAAAGTTAATTACCTCCCAATTCTTTCTCGATTATTCATCTCCTCTAGCCAGTTCTTCTTCTTCAAGGTTGTAATCATCTCGATGGCAGGAGGTGTAATGATCACTCAGGTTGGGGGGAAAGATTACCCCGGAAGGATGACTGTTTTTGTGGTTTTTGCCTGCATTATTGCCGCTTCTGGTGGTCTCATCTTCGGATATGACATTGGAATTTCAGGTTAGTAATTTTGTGATTGCTTGTGTTATTTATGATCCTTTTGTAATCTTCCAATTAAATTGTATCAACATATATTATTTTAATTTGAAAAGGGGGAGTGACGTCCATGGATTCGTTCTTGTTGAAGTTTTTTCCATCTGTGTACCACAAGGAGAAGGAAGACATGAGCACAAACCAGTACTGTAAATTCGATAGCCAGCTCCTGACGCTTTTCACATCATCACTATACTTGGCTGGACTTGTTGCTTCCTTTGTCGCATCGGACATAACGAGAGTATTTGGAAGGAAATGGTCTATGTTTGGTGGTGGTGTCACATTTTTGATTGGTGCTGCCATCAATGGTGCTGCTAAAGACGTTGCAATGCTTATTGCCGGCCGTATTCTTTTGGGCATTGGTGTTGGTTTTGCCAATCAAGTAAGACTTTCAACATTGCATTTTATTGAATTTGTTGTGCTTTAATTCATGCTTTGACTAATTATGTTATTTTCTTTAGTCTGTGCCGGTATACCTCTCTGAGATGGCACCACATCGAAACCGTGGCACGCTTAACAATTGCTTTCAGCTCATGATTACTATTGGCATTTTCTGTGCCAACTTCATAAATTACCGTACTAGCAAGATCGAGGGAGGATGGGGATGGCGTGTCAGCTTGGGTCTTGCCGGTGTTCCTGCTCTCATCATTACACTTGGATCTTTATTTCTTCCTGACACTCCGAACTCACTCATTGAGCGCGGAAAGACTGAAGAAGCTAAGCACATGCTTGTAAAGATCCGAGGCACCGAAGGTATCAACGATGAATACGAGGATCTTGTTGTGGCAAGTGAAGATTCCAAATCCATCAAACACCCATGGAGAAACATTTTGCAAAAGAAGTACAGAGCACCACTTACTATGGCAATCCTTATTCCTTTCTTCCAGCAGCTCACCGGCATTAATGTGATCATGTTCTACGCTCCTGTTCTGTTCAAGACCATTGGCTTTGGTGACAATGCATCTTTGGTTTCCGCTACTATAACTGGTGGTATCAACATCCTTGCAACACTCGTGGCAATCGTAGCAGTTGATAAAGTTGGTCGCAGGTTCTTATTTTTGCAAGGTGGTGCCCAGATGCTTATTTGTCAGGTAAAAGATATTAGAAATTATTTGCTTTTTATTGTTTCGTACTTCGCACTAGTATATATATCATACTAACGATATGTTTCACATACAGTTAATTGTAGGGTCGCTGATTTACAAGGTATTCGGAACAACTGGTACGGGAACCATCAGCGATACTGATGCATACTCGATAGTCACTTTTGTTTGCATCTACGTCGCTGGTTTTGCATGGTCATGGGGGCCGCTTGGTTGGTTGGTACCTAGCGAGATCTTTCCTCTGGAGATCCGTTCTGCTGGTCAGAGTATAAATGTGTCGGTCAACATGTTATTTACATTTATTATCGGCCAAGCTTTTCTCACCATGCTCTGTCACCTGAAGTTCGGTCTATTCTTTTTCTTTGCTGGATGGGTTATCATCATGACCACTTTCATTTACTTCTTCCTGCCAGAAACCAAAAATGTACCGATCGAAGAGATGGTTCTTGTCTGGAAGCAAGACTGCGGTTTGCGGGGCAAGTTCATAAACGACGATGATATTCATGTTGGCAGAAATCACGTTTAGATTCTGCCAACGGTTGAGTAATTTGATTTTAATGACAAGATCTATGAAAGATTAACACAATTAGAAACTAGTTTTCTAGTTGTAGTTCAAAGCAATGTGTTTGTAAATGGCTATACGGGATCTAATAATGAGACATTTTGTTGTATCTAATTATTATTTTCATTTGTGTTTATCAGTATCTTGCGTATATTGTTAAAAGTAGTAAACTAAAATAACAAAACTTTCAAATCCAATTTCTCATGTATATATATTTACTCATTGGAATTCATAATCCTTTCAAATCAAACCTTCAAAACCAAATTAACTTAAATTTTCGCAAGAAGAAAAAAAAATAAAGGAAAAAGATTTCAAAGCAAAAACAACTCTTGCGGCGCGAATAAAAAAATGTAAGCTTGATAACGCGAGTAAAACATTAGCAAAAAGAAAGCAAAATAAAAATCAAACAGCATCTAAACAAACCTACAATTACCCAAAAGCCCAAAAAGCGAAACCAACTTGTCAAACCTAGACAAGACGCAATACAATACACAATTTCATTAAATTTATTTAATTGACACTTTTGCCCCTGCCTTTGTCCTACTTTCAACATACTACAATAAAAATATGTACAGAAGTTTACAGAAAATTAAGAAAAACAAAAAAGGAAAATTGGAAATCACGCCGGGGGTACTGTAGCGACGGATTGAAATTATATATTGTTTTCTCGCGTTTCTATATACGCTATATATCATTTTTATTTTTTTAAATATATATTGTTTACCGAATGAATTTATATGTACTGTTTGTTTTCAGTTTATATGTTTGTATATATTGTTTTCATTTTTTTTAAATATATATTGTTTTATCTAATAAATTTTATATACTGTTTGTTTTCAGTTCATATGTTTGTATATACTATTTTCAGTTTTTATATACTGTCACTACAGAGTCTCTACAGTATCCATCGCGCAGTATCAGCTCCCAAACAAAAAGTAGAAGGTAGAAAATTGAAGAGAAGTCTGAAGTAAAAGAAAAAGCAATAGATATATTTCCCCAACTAAAAGGTCTAACTTCGTAAAGTTAGAATGCTTCTGAGATAAGACTTGCCATTAACGCGTTGCATTGCGACGTTCATTCTTGAAACTTCTATTGCAATGAAAATAATTATTTTGAGCTCTTATCTCCTGCCCAAAGCAAGATTTAAATTTCTAAATAAGATTTAATCTTAACCATCCGATTAGTAGGGACAATTTGGTTATTTGTCTCATTTATTAGAAAGATACATTTTCAAAAAAATTCTCATAATTCATGCCTTTCTATCCTCTCCATTTGCTATCTGTTGGACATCCCCCATTTCATTTTCTCCTTGGACCCCAAACGAAATAAATCTCCATTTTGAAACATATCTCAATCCATCCTAAACACTTTCAATATTCTTTCCACAATTGAATAAACTCATTATCTCCATAAACTTTTTTTTGGATTTTATTTTAATATATGCTTGAGGTGACTTTTTTTGGATTATATTTAACACAATAACATCGTGAAAAACTTCTGCGAACACACATGATGTAGATATATTGAAACACCTCAGTGATATACATAAAGAAACATGACCAAACTGCGCAATTTCTACAAATACACATGAACACACAACCAAAAAATGTATCAAAATTCAAAACCTATAAAAAATATACCCATGCCCATCACAACTTACAAACATGACCTAAAAATATCTCGAAACATATAAGTATATAACCTATAAAATTAAGAAATATTTTATATATTTCCATGATTCTATCCACAGCTTCATCAATTTGATTATCATTCCTACAAAACAAAGAGATACTAATAAGATTAACTGTGTAAAGCATCTAATATGAAAAAAATATTGTTATACGTTCATATTTTTTGATATAATTTACTGATCCAAAGAAAATGTAAACATATCCTTCATATTCCAATAAAATAATAAGAAAATAGTTTAGCTCAGTAGACCTAGTTGCCCAAATGAATTCATTAACCCCTAATTGTGGAGAAAGAAATTCAATACTCTAATTGCCCAAATAGATTCAACCCTAATTAATACATATTAAGCCAACTATCGGCACAACCTGGATCATATTTCATACAAATAAAACTAACACATAAACTTATCCGTATGAGACAAAAAGGATAGTATCAATTATAAAAAAATAGTGATTTTAAAGGCAGTTATGTAAAACTAGAAAAAATATCACACATAAACTACTCCAGATTGACATTATCACTGCACAGGCAGTGTTAATTACCTCATACCAATCCCTTTCATACTTTAATTTTTTATTCATTCCAGTACATATCTTTTCATGACAATTTCAGGATTCATATCTCCAAGTTTTTTCCAAGCATTCCTATTAAATAAAAAAGGAATATAATGTATCATTTTTTTGTGATTTAATTGATTAATTGAAGCCTGATTTGGGATATTTGAGAGAATAATTGATGATTAAACAACATTTACTTTTCAAAAATTCAAAACTCAAGTTAGAATTAGAATTCAAAGCTCAAGTTTTTGAGGGTAAAATTAATGTATGCGCTTGAAATTAAGCCAATTCATTATAAAGTACAAACCAAAATCAAGTTGTTTTTTATTGATTTGAAAGAATAGGTGATTGTGCGTCTCTTTTTGCCGGTCAGCGGCTCAATCGCGAGCTGAGAGAGATGAGGCGATCTAGGATTGCGAGAGATGGGATGCAGATTAGAGTTCACGAGCTGAGAAAGAGATTTCACGAGCTAAGATTCAGCAGCTCCGATCAGAGAGAGATGAGAGAAACAGAGTCGAACTGGAGGGGAAAAGAATGAAAGAACGAAAGATTTGCGTGAGGGTGAATTACTAATGTGCCCTTTTCATGTGAATTTGGGAGAGCGAGGTAACCGGCTGGGCTGATACTGGTAATTAACCGACTGTGTGCTTCTTTCAATCAATTAGTGCCATCCGATTAGGCAGTATAGACAAACTACAACCCTTCATTTTTTGCTTTGTGTAGGATATAATTTCTGAATTATTTTTTAGATTACATGTCAAGCATAAAGGGGGAAAAAAGTTGAAGCTTCATTGATAGGTGTCATTTTCTTGGCCATGCTTGACTACTTATATTATTAGCATTAGTAATATAGAGATGTATAGTGTATCTCAGTGTGTGGAGTAATGTAGGAAATTGTAAAGGATAGATTGTAGAGATGTACATGATTGGTTAGAGTTAGTTAGCGACTTATTCTATAAATAGAACCCTAACCCATGTAACTAATGAATCAATTCAGAATACAAAATAAATCTAATTCCCTCTCTCTTCTCTTTTATCATGGTATCATGAGCAATTCTCATTGCTTCCGCATTTAAATCCCTCAATTCCTTCTTTTCTTTTCTTTTTTCCTTCTCAAATTCACCTCTCAAATTTCAGAGTGATGCAAATTGCGCCTCTAGATTCCAATTCTTGAAGCAATTCTTAACTGAATTTCTTCATTTTCAGTCAAGAAAGATACTTTCCATCTACTTTTAGTGGAACTTTTGGGGAATTCACTAAAATCAGCAATCAGATTGTGTCAATCTATCAAGATTGATCAAATCTACATTGTCTTCAAAAAGCATCATCATTCAAGATTTCTGGCGAGCATTCAAAAGAAGATCAAGAACCTTTCAAGATCAGTTCTTGCCTCAGATCAATCCTTGGTCCCTGATTGAGTGCCACCTGAAGGAGCCCCCTTGCACAGCAAGGTTTCCTCTACCCTCAAGCACACCCAAACAGTACTCGAACTGTTTTTCATCACAGGCAGATTAGAAAGAAGATATCGCAACCAAAGACAAGAGGAAAATCGACCATCATAAAACAAATCGAGCTCATAAAGAAGGGAAACCTCAAGATCTAACCTGATTCAGCAAATTCTCTTCATCATCAGGTCGTAACTTTCTTTTCTTCTCTTCTTCTTGCTAAACTCACTTCCATGGCCAGTACGACCCCTGAAAAAAACATCACATTTACCAACCATATAGCCGCCAAACTCGATGGATCGAATGATCTGGTATGGCGCTCTCAAGTGGAACCCATCCTCATTGGCTACGGTCTTGCCACCCACATCGATCCCACAGTCAAACCCCCTCCCCTGGAACTGACTGTTGTAAGAACGACTTCCACTGACACCCAAAAGGTCGTCAATCCTGACTTCACACAATGGTGTCAACAGGACTGTATGGTCCTTGGTAGGCTCTGATCAACAATGGCCGAGACTGTGCTCTGTCAAATTGTTCACTGTACAATTGTCGTCGACATCTGGACAACCCTAAACCAGCTCTATAACTCAACAACCTTGGCCAGATTGCTCGAGTTATTCCTCAAATTGACCACACAAAGAAACAGGCCCAGACTTGCAGTGAGTACTTTCGACAAATGAAAGGCTCCGCCGATCAATTAGCCTTGATCGGACAGAAAATCGATGAAACCCTACTAGTGTTGTTCATTCTTGGTGGCTTAGGGTCTGAATACAACGGCTTCGTCTCCGCCATTACCACACGAACGAAGCTCTCTCTCTCTCTCTCTCTCTCTCTCTCTCTCTCTCTCTCTCAGCTCCATGGATTCTTACTCGGTCATGAGCAACGACTCGAGCAGCAAGCTCACTCTGAATCGAGTGTAGCTCTCATCGCTTCTAATGAAGCTTCGAGCAGTTCGGTGGCGATAAGAACTATGTTTCCCCAAACCTCTCTCTCAAGTTCCCACTGTCCTGCCTTCTCTCCATTTCCGACCTATTCGGCCCAAAAAATTTCAACCGGCCCAACTTCCCTTAACCCATCTCAACCCATGGGCCAGCATTTAATTCCCTCCTAAAATTCTCAATTAGGCTCAGTTTTAGGCCCATGTTCTGGCCCAGAAAATTTTCTAAAACCGATGTGTGAGGCCTTTGCGGCGCAATTTATCAAGTCAAGTGGTTTTCGTGGACGCAGAAAACGAGGTCGAGGTGGTCGTCATAATAATAATGCCTATAATAATAATACTAATACTAATAATAGTATTAATTACCCCCATTATAATAATAACAACCATAACAAAAACAAAGGAGGACGGTATCAAATTTGTTCTCAACCTGGTCTTGATGCCCTCAATTGTCCCGAGCGCTTCACTCGCAACCCTCCACTGGCTCTTCTCGCCGAGCTGTTTGCGGACCCTCTGATGGATGGTATCTCGACTCAGGAGCCTCCAATCACATGACGGCCGACCTCAACTCCCTCACCTCATACCATCCTTATTCAGGTAACGATCTCATTCGCATTGGTAATGGTGCGGGCTTACCAATCCAAAACATTGGCAGCACAACTCTTATGTGTACAAATGGATCGTTACTACTCAACAATGTGTTTCATGTGCCCAAGATCACCAAAAACCTCATAAGCATTTCGCAATTAACTCGCGACAACAATATCACTCTTGAATTTAACCCCTTTGATTGTTTAATTAAGGAGCAGGATTCTAACAAGAACTTGCATCGCACGGTTCTTGACGATGGCCTCTACCGCCTCTTTAAGCGACCCGACTCAAATAACTCGACCTTCCTCATTCCTCGGCGAACGCGTTTCAGCCGACTTGTGACATAGGCGGCTCTGTCACGCATCTTTTCCCATTATTCAAAATTTAAAAAGCAAAATAAGTTGTTGTTTTCGAATAAGAGTGTAACGTTTTATAATGCTTGTTGTGAGGGCAAGGCCCACAAATTACCTTTCAATAAAATTGCTTCTCGTTCTTCTTTACCTCTTGAAGTTGTCCACTCCGATGTGTGGGGCCCCGTCCCCATCCTCTCTCATTCGGGGGCTCGTTATTTTGTTCACTTCACCGATAATTTTTCGTGTTACACATGGATCTACTTCCTCACTTCTAAAGACCAAGTATCTTATGTTTTTAACCTCTTTAAAACTCGGGCCGAAAACCTCCTCTCATGCTCCATAAAAACACTTCATACCGATGGCGGCACGGAGTTCAAACCCATTGCACGCCTTCATCCGTCC
The DNA here is from genome assembly GCA_024447665.1 of Juncus inflexus. Taxonomy (NCBI): domain Eukaryota; kingdom Viridiplantae; phylum Streptophyta; class Magnoliopsida; order Poales; family Juncaceae; genus Juncus; species Juncus inflexus. The sequence continues at coordinate 3,864,473 of JAJHPC010000011.1, forward strand.
ATCACTCACATTACCACTTGCGCTTATACCCCCAAGCAAAATGGTCTCGTCGAAAGGAAACATCGCCACATCGTCGAACTCGCTCTCTCCACTATGGCACAAGCATCCATTCCACTTCGATTTTGGGACGACATGTTCTATAACATTGTTTATCTCATTAACCGATTACCAAACACCGCTAATCCACAAAAATCTCCCTTTACAACCCTCTTCCACAAAGGAAGGCCACCATTGAGACAGTTTGAATTCAATGAATTTCCCTTACTTGACCAAACAAGAGAAATTTCCATTATTTCAACTACATCGAGTGATCTTTCGAATTGGTCAAGACTATCCATTTATAGGCGGCTACAACAGGAAATTCTTTCTGACGAGCTGGACTGGACGAAGCACACCCATTTAGTGGTGTCAGAGCTGCTGGTGTCAAGATTGAGTGAGAAAGAGGCGACGCATCATGTTGATAGGCTATGGTTGGGAATTCATTATTTCTTGCTGGCAATAGTAAGTTCAGTGAAGTGAAGCCCTTTTCAATCAACGGTTTCACTGAAGTCAGAGTGGGTCGAGACATCAGATCCTCTGTTGTGTCTTGCTCCCTCCAACTCGGCCTGTCACTTAGAAATACTCGAACTTAGGACCCGAGCGGCGTAATGAGCTGAGATGGGTCAACCTCTCTGCTCTCAGACTATAACTTCATGCGAGTCCTCAGTTGCTTATGTTTCCTATACACGCGACCTTATAACTCGCATACGCTCCAAAATTGGTCTCTTCCGTGTGTATTTCTTGGCTACACACCAAATAAAAAAGGCTACAAATATCTTCATGTCCCGACAAACAAACTCTACGTCAGTCGCCACGTAATCTTCAACGAAATCTACTTTCCTTTTATGCATGAACAACCTCCTGCATCCTCTCCAACCTCTCCACATCCAACTCAAACAACTCTTCCACTTCTTTTCTCCAATTCCTCCCATGCGAGTTCTTCCTCCCCAAATGAGGTCTCTCCATCTTCACTTGAACCCTCTCAACCTTCAAGTTTGGATATTACCCCTCCCTCTACCTCCTCTATACTATCACAATCCTCTCATCCCATGGTAACTCACACGCGTGACAACACAAGACGAACACGTCAATTTCCCGATCATGTCATGTATACAACCACCAAACATCCTATACCACTCACTCTCTCCGAATAAGAAAGTGAAATAACATGCTTTACTACCGCAAACAAGGACCCCAAGTGGCGTGCCGCCGTGCAAATAGAGTTTAATGCTCTTCTTGAAAACAGAACTTGGGATCTTGTTCCTTCTCATAATTTTCAAAATCTTGTTGGTTGCAAATGGGTGTTCAAGATCAAAAGGAATGCGGATGGTTCAATTAAAAGATACAAAGCACGCCTTGTCGCTAAGGGGTATCACCAAGAGGAAGGGATAGATTATACGGAGACCTTCAGCCCAGTAGTTAAACCGACTACCATTCGTGTGGTTCTTACCCAAGCCTTATCGAAAGGCTGGCCGGTGCGACAACTCCATGTCAACAATGCCTTTCTTAATGGGGATCTCGAGGAAACGGTGTTCATGCAGCAACCTCCTGGTTTTGTGGATGACTCAAGGCCCACTCATGTCTGCCTCCTCAAAAAGGCTCTCTACGGTCTCAAACAGGCACCACGTTCCTGGTTCACAAAGCTCAAGCGAGCTCTCTTTAGTCTTGGTTTTGTTGGCTCTCGAACCGATACTTCACTATTTATTCGGTTTCAAGACAACGAACTATTGGAACTCCTAGTCTATGTGGATGATATCCTCATAACCGGTAGTAACTCGGCGTCTGTCGAATAACTTATCTAGGATCTCAACACGCAATTCTCCTTGAAGGATCTTGGCTCTCTCCACTACTTTCTCGGCATTAAGGCACAAAAAGTACAAAATGGGGTTCTTCTCTCCCAACCTCAATACATTCTGAATCTTCTTAAGAAAGCCAAAATGGACGGTGCCAAACCATGCTCCTCCCCAATAGTTGCTGACGAGCAACTCTCCAAACTAAGCGGCAACCCAATGGAGGATCCCACATTATTTCGCAGTACAGTTGGTGCACTCCAGTACGTGACGATCACCCGACCAGAAATTGCCTTTGCGGTGAACAAAGTTTCTCAATTCATGCATTCACCAGCCGATACTCATTGGGGAGCAGTTAAGCGCATCTTGCAATATCTCAAGGGCACAATAACTCATGGTCTTCTCCTTCGTGCTTCTTCATCGCTACGCCTTCAAGCCTTCTCCGATGCTGATTGGGCTGGGTGTCCAGACGATAGACGGTCCACGACCGGATATTGTATCTTCCTTGGTTCAAAACTTGTTTCGTGGAGTGCAAAGAAGCAGGCAACAGTAGCTCGCTCTAGCACCGAAGCGGAATATCGCAGCCTCGCAATGGCTACCGCGGAACTTGTGTGGATCCAATTCCTACTACGTGAACTCCACATCCTTCAAAAAGAAGTTCCTCTCATATGGTGTGATAATATTGGCGCAACGTATTTGGCTATCAACCCCATGTTTCATGCTCGTACCAAGCACATTGAGATCGACTACCACTTTGTACGAGAGCTAATTGACCTCAAAACGCTCCAAGTTCGCTTCATTAGCACCAAGGACCAAATTGCTGACATACTTACAAAAGGACTCACAACACCTCACTTCACTCGATTACGTTACAAGCTTACCGTGCTCCGACCCGGCTAGACTTGAGGGGGATATTAACATAAGTAATATAGAGGTGTATAGTGTACCTTAGTGTGGAGTAATGTAAGGAATTGTAGAGGATAGATTGTAGAGATGTACATGATTAGTTAGAGTTAGTTAGCGACCGGTTCTATAAATAGAACTATAACCCATGTAACTAATGAATCAACTCACAATACAAAATTAATCCAATTCCCTCTCTCTTCTCTTTTATCATATATGGTTCATTATTTTATACCCAAAGCTCAAAATAATTTAGTTGACTAAATTTCCATATGTTATGAGTGAATATATGAAATGTATCATTCCTCTGTTATATCAAATTTTTTTGAAGGAAAAGAAAAAAAAATCCTTTCCTTTTCATAAGCGCGTATTAAAAAGATAATCAAGTCAGAAGGCCATAACAAAAATCTCATTATTGGGCTTGGAGGACCCTATTAGCCCAATTATAACCCAAAAAAGAAGTGACGTCCAAATATATTAAAATTTAATCAGTGTATATGTATCACACACAAACCGAAATTAGTTTCAACCAATTTACATCCTCACAAAAATTAAAAAGTTTCCTAAGAAACAAGACTTTTCTGTTTAACTTAGAACAGAATATGATAAAGCTCAACAACATTTTACCTGGTTTTAGTAATCACTTACACAGCTCAGAATTGAAATCGACGAGTCAAAATTAGGATATTACACGCTATTGTTAACCGAAAGAATACCTGTCTTCTCCCTATAAATATCAGGTTATTCAACTTGATTTCATCAATTAAAAAGTTAATTACCTCCCAATTCTTTCTCAATTATTCATCTCCTCTAGCTAGTTCTTCTTCAAGGTTGTAATCATCTCGATGGCAGGAGGTGTAATGATCACTCAGGTTGGGGGGAAAGATTACCCCGGAAGGATGACTGTTTTTGTGGTTTTCGCCTGCATTATTGCCGCTTCTGGTGGTCTTATCTTCGGATATGACATTGGAATTTCAGGTTAGTAATTTTGTGATTGCTTGTGTTATTTATGATCCTTATGTAATCTTCCAATTAAATTGTATCAACATATATTATTTTAATTTGAAAAGGGGGAGTGACGTCCATGGATTCGTTCTTGTTGAAGTTTTTTCCTTCTGTGTACCACAAGGAGAAGGAAGACATGAGCACAAACCAGTACTGTAAATTCGATAGCCAGCTCCTGACGCTTTTCACATCATCACTATACTTGGCTGGACTTGTTGCTTCCTTTGTTGCATCGGACATAACGAGAGTATTTGGAAGGAAATGGTCTATGTTTGGTGGTGGTGTCACATTTTTGATTGGTGCTGCCATCAATGGTGCTGCTAAAGACGTTGCAATGCTTATTGCCGGCCGTATTCTTTTGGGTATTGGTGTTGGTTTTGCCAATCAAGTAAGACTTTCAACATTGCATTTTATTGAATTTGTTGTGCTTTAATTCATGCTTTGACTAATTATGTTATTTTCTTTAGTCTGTGCCGGTATACCTCTCTGAGATGGCACCACATAGAAACCGTGGCATGCTTAACAATTGCTTTCAGCTCATGATTACTATTGGCATTTTCTGTGCCAACTTCATAAATTACCGTACTAGCAAGATCGAGGGAGGATGGGGATGGCGTGTCAGCTTGGGTCTTGCCGGTGTTCCTGCTCTCATCATTACACTTGGATCTTTATTTCTTCCTGATACTCCGAACTCACTCATTGAGCGCGGAAAGACTGAAGAAGCTAAGCACATGCTTGTAAAGATCCGAGGCACCGAAGGTATCAACGATGAATACGAGGATCTTGTTGTGGCATGTGAAGATTCCAAATCCATCACACACCCATGGAGAAACATTTTGCAAAAGAAGTACAGAGCACCACTTACTATGGCAATCCTTATTCCTTTCTTCCAGCAGCTCACCGGTATTAATGTGATCATGTTCTACGCTCCTGTTCTGTTCAAGACCATTGGCTTTGGTGACAATGCATCTTTGGTTTCCGCTACTATAACTGGTGGTATCAACATCCTTGCAACACTCGTGGCAATCGTAGCAGTTGATAAAGTTGGTCGTAGGTTCTTATTTTTGGAAGGTGGTGCCCAGATGCTTATTTGTCAGGTAAAAGATATTAGAAATTATTTGCTTTTTATTGTTTCGTACTTCGCACTAGTATAGATATCATACTAACGATATGTTTCACATACAGTTAATTGTAGGGTCGCTGATTTACAAGGTATTCGGAACAACTGGTACAGGAACCATAAGTAATATTGATGCATACTTGATAGTCACTTTCGTTTGCATCTACGTCGCTGGTTTTGCATGGTCATGGGGGCCGCTTGGTTGGTTGGTACCTAGCGAGATCTTTCCTCTGGAGATCCGTTCTGCTGGTCAGAGTATAAATGTGTCGGTCAACATGTTATTTACATTTATTATCGGCCAAGCTTTTCTCACCATGCTCTGTCACCTGAAGTTCGGTCTATTCTTTTTCTTTGCTGGATGGGTTATCATCATGACCACTTTCATTTACTTCTTCCTGCCAGAAACCAAAAATGTACCGATCGAAGAGATGGTTCTTGTCTGGAAGCAGCACTGGTTCTGGGGCAAGTTCATAAACGACGATGATATTCATGTTGGCAGAAATCACGTTTAGATTCTGCCAACGGTTGAGTAATTTGATTTTAATGACAAGATCTATGAAAGATTAACACAATTAGAAACTAGTTTTCTAGTTGTAGTTCAAAGCAATGTGCTTGTAAATGGCTATACGGGATCTAATAATGAGACATTTTGTTGTATCTAATTATTATTTTCATTTGTGTTTATCAGTATCTCGCGTATATTGTTAAAAGTAGTAAACTAAAACAACAAAACTTTCAAATCCAATTTCTCATGTATATATATTTACTCATTGGAATTCATAATCCTTTCAAATCAAACCTTCAAAACCAAATTAACTTAAATTTTTGCAAGAAGAAAAAAAAAATAAAGGAAAAAGATTTCAAAGCAAAAACAACTCTTGCCGCGCGAATAAAAAAATGTAAGCTTGATAACGCGAGTAAAACATTAACAAAAAGAAAGCAAAATAAAAATCAAACAGCCTCTAAACAAACATACAATTCCCCAAAAGCCCCAAAAAGCGAAACCAACTTTTCAAACCTAGACAAGACCAATACAATACACAATTTCATTAAATTTATTTAATTGACACTTTTGCCCCTGCCTCTTCCAGCTGCTTCTTTGCGGCTTCTGCCTCTTCTTTTGCAATTCCCTCCTTGAATTTCTTAGGCAACCCTTCTATTAATTCCTTTGCCTCTTTTAGGGCTAAGTTTGTCAAAGCTCTTATAGCCTATAAATTTAAAAAATAAATATATAATTAATTACTTACAATTTTGGGTAAAAATAAATTACATAGTAGATTGGTGACAAGCATTTAGGTAACTATGATACACATTTGTATTAAAATAATGAAATTATTTTTTATTTCTCTTTTTAGTTTATCGTAATTTTAATTGGTACATTAAACCGCCTAATTGTTAATAATCCATTAAATTATAGTTTGGATAAGTTTCATATGTCGTATATCAGTATAGTTTTGAATGACAAATATATAAATTGCAAAGTTCACCTCTTTTACCAATTAAAATTGCATATGCTTATATAAATCTATTCTTAATTATATTATAAAAATATTAGCAAATATTTATAATCTAACATTAGTTTAATTAAGTCCCTAAATATGCAAATAATGTGAAATTCCAAACAACAAAATATAAAATGCAATTAAATTGACCTTAATAGCGGCAATCCTGTTACTACTAGGCACTTCCTCAATAATCACATCAAACTCCGTCTGCTCCTCCACCACCGCCGCTTCTCCTCCACCGGCCGCCGGAGCCGCCGCGACGGCGACCGGAGCAGCCATGGCAGCCGCAGAAACTCCCAGCTTCTCCGACAAGTAATCCACGAGACAGCGAGCTTCCTCAAGCGTGAGCCCAGAAATAGTCGTGCCCAGTTCCTCCACTTTCGGTGAAACGGCCGTCGAACAGCTGATTTTGAGTGGCCGCCGTGAAACCGTTGTGGGTCTGAGCTTAACAGAGTGGGAAAGCGAGCGAGGTGAGGAGGAGATGAAGGAGGAGATGGAGAGCGTGGAGTGAAGAGCCGCTGCCATGGCGAGGGAGAGTGAACAAGGAAGAGAGAAGTGAGAGGAGAAGAGATAAGATAAGGGGAGAGGGAAGAAGATGAGGTTTGTAGGTATATATAAATTGGATAGTGAGTGGATGGGAGAGATGAAGAAGGAGAATAGAATTGAGAGGCTTATCAACTTTTATCTTTTCGAAAGAGTAATTGGGCTGGATTACAGAGTATTTGGACTTTTTTTTTATGTATCATTCTATTTAAAAATAATTCAGCAAATACCACTAATTTCATTATTTCCGCCACACATAATAGGATATCTACTATTTTCGCCACACATAATGGGGTATCTACCACTAGTAGTGGCGGAAATGGTATATACTTCATTATTTTGAAATGAGTGGTATTTGTTGATTTATTTTTTAATAGAGTGGTAAAAAAAAAAGGTCCAGTATTTGGAGTTTACAAAAAATGAGCAGGCTGTTGGATAAGTTGTGGTGGACTGGACAAGGTTCATATAAATTAAGTTGGCCTTTGGGCCTGGTGTTTAATTAGGCTTAGGAATTAATATTAATACTTATATTGTTTTTGCTTGCAAATGAGGCTTTTAAGTATGTATTATATATTGTATAATTTTTCATTCATTATATAATGTTTATTTTTTTTAATTATATTAAGTATATATTATATATTGTATAATTTTTTTATTCATTATATAATGTGTATTTTTTATTGTTATATTACATGCATGCGAAGGTAACGGTCTAAGATTATTTATTATGTTATTGAATAATGTTTTATTGTATGTACTTTTTCAGTTAAAAAAAACTGACTACCAAATTTATCTTTTTTATGTGTATTTTTTTTTATTATTATATTACATGCATGCGAAGGTAACGGTCTAAGATTATTTTTTATGTTATTGAATAATGTTTTATTGTACTGAACAATGTTTTATTGTATGTACTTTTTCAGTTAAAAAAAACTGACTACCAAATTTATCTTTTTTTTATATATAATTTGGATAAAGTAATAATGTCTTTTAAAATATCATTCAACGATTCTACTTCAAAAATATATGCTGCATTCAACGACTTGAAGTACCAATAAGGCAATAATCAATTTTTAGTTGGTACTATACCAATCTGAAATTGCAAGGAAACCAGTATGCACATCTTTTAAAGTTTTGATTTATAATATTAAATTCATGATTTCCATAAGTTTGACTTTCAAATTCCGAGTTAGAAAAATAATAATGACCTCATTGAACACAATTATCATACTTTTGGATAAGTCAATGAGTTGACAAATTCTGGCTTTAGTCTAAATGAAGTTGAAATAAATTAATAATTGACTGGATTCATAGAATTATATTACAAATGTTAGGAAACAATTATGTGAGATTTTAAACTTCATTTTGATCTTATGAAAGTTCCTGAAAACATTTTGTCACAAACTCTTAAAATGATTATTATGACATAATTATGATGCTCATTCGGTTAAGCTTACTGAGCAACATATTTTATTTGAGAAGTTATAATATTCGGCCCCTACTTTATGGGTTCGAGTCAGGGCAGATTCCTAACTTATATTTAGCAAAGCTTGTCGGCCCATCATCAAATATATGTCCAATCTAAAAAGTATTATATTTTTATTTTTTATAACAATTATATTCATCAACAAAAATGATTTCAAATTGATATTGATATATATTCTGATTGGAAAGACCTGCTGTTCTGTTCATTCAGTCAAATCGCCGTCACATTCATGGCTTCTTGCACGAAGGGCCAGGATTTTTCCACTTCAAATTATTATGTGCATATACTCCGACAAATATAGTTTTCCACTGTGTTATGCGGATACTTCAAAAAATTAGTCGTGCGCGTATCAGATACGTATCGGACACGGATACGGCACCAATACGTTTCGGACACGCCACGTGGCATATCCGAATATTTTAATATATGTTGACTTTCGGACACGGCTCCGATACTGCAGGACACGACTGGGACACGGCTGAGGACACGGCCCAATGTTTTAAATCCCAATTTAATTTTTATGTTTTCTATAATTCCATTTTCGGTTCTTTATTTATTTATTTTGTTAAAAATGATCTTTTTTAAAGCCTATTTTTTTTAATATTATTTTTTTATTTTTTTATTAATGAAACTAACTCATGAAAAACATAACTAAAGACAATATCATATCTCTTCTTTATTTTAAAAAATAATTTTTTTCTAATTTCTCACTCTCGTTCTTTTCTTGTCATTTTCTTTATCATATTTAGTTATTTTTTATATTTTTAAAATTTTTAGATATATAATTAATAATATAATAATATATATATTAGACGTATCGTGTCCAGAAATTTTTTGAAATTGCCGTATCGCCGTGTCCGTATCGTATCGGATACGACGCGCGTATCCGTATCGGTGCAACATAGATTTTCCACTTCAAATTATTAATATGTCATTTTCTCATTATCTACAAAAGGGTTTTGTTATGTTACTCCAATATGCATCCTTTGTTTGTGCTTGGATGGTGAAAACATGAAATTTTTTGGTTAAGGTGAAGTTATTGATTAGTTTATATGCATGAATTAGATTTTGTTATGGATAGATATTGAAATTATTTGTAGATATTTGTAATGAAATTGTAATCATAATTAAAATCTTTATACAAGTATATCTAGAATTGTAGATTTTAATTGATATTTGTAAAACTGCAAGCAAACTATTTTTTTTTTCAAGAGAAGATTAAGTCTAGAGCTCTAAAAGTTTGTTCATTTCGTTAATGACTCATAAGTCATAGCCCAAGTGGTAGAATGTAATATTTTGTGATTAGATGTTGTGAGTTCAAATTTTATTGATAGCATCTTTCTTCCTTTAAATAAGCACGCAATAGTTGTTGTCTCAGAAAAAAAAAAAGGTATTACCAAACATCGATCTATTGAGTGAACTGACAAAAAAAATTAAGAAAATATGTAAGAAAAGAATCATAACATTGGCAATTCAAACAATTTCATGAGAAATAGAAAAAGGATATACAAAAGATGTGTCCAACACTCTTGCTTAAAAGGAATTTTTTTATATGCATTGCATCCAAGTTAGAGCAACAAAATAAAACTTCTCAAATTGAGAGAGTTAGTGGAACCTAATACCCAAACAAGTCTTCTAATTCTTATTTTTTTTTAAGCAATAAGTCTAGGGTAACCAACCAAAAATCCCGATCCCTGCCCGACGCTCTGACGTGACCCGCTGTGTCCATGTGATTAATTGTTATGTGATTGATGTATTATGATTATAAGTGTATCTTGACTAATTTTGCAGTTATACAATTTATCCAACAACAAGACATATGACAATTATTATAAAAAAAAATACAATTAATCTCCTCCACTTCTTTTGTAGATAGATTAAAATATTATAATTTTAACATTAAAAGATATATGAAACCACAAATAAAGAATATACATCTGGAAAAGTCAAAAGATAATTCTCAATAAAGTAGTCATTCGATAGAATATCTCATGAGCATAAAAGTTAAATTAGATATTGATAATCTATTACACATTAAATCACATAAGCGGTTATTTTATTTATTCCCTTTTTTTCATTCTGTTTGGATGTTTCCTTCATCGTTTCTATTGTGCCAACGTGGAAACCAGAAAAGTGCCACGCGGAAACGAGGAAAGTGTCATGTGTGAAGACGGACAAGGATCGGAACTTTTGGTCGGTTATCCTAGATTTATTATTTTTTTAATTCAATTTTGAACGTTGGCTTCCATTATGGAAACATATCTAACTTGTAGACCTTGTATACTAATACTAATTATGAAATATATATTATATCTCTCTCCCTAATCCAATGATTGGCTTGCATATTATACACATCAAATAAAATCGAGTAAGAATCTCTCAAGACTCTAGTGGAGCTACCACAATTATTTTCTCATTAATTTTTAATTGACTTTTGACTGCATAAATACAATATTATTATACAAGATCAAAAAAATCAATGAAAAATGTCGTGAATCATTTAATAAAATAATAATGTTGCTGTTTTTTCAACATGAGATCACAATTTATTTATTATAATTTTAAATGAAATCTACAAATAGGTGACTCACTACATAAGTCACAAAATCCGTATAATCTACAAAGAAACCTAAATAAGAAAAGTTAATCCATTTAAAATAGGGTGCTGATTAGTTTATATAGGCTATGGTGTTTTTTTATGGCAGGCTATGGTTATTGAATTTATTGGAAGTGCAAATTTCTATTCGAGTATATTTGGTCAAATGCCATTTAGTTAGTTGTTTGGTTTCCTTAAATATAACTAGGGTAGGTTGGATTTGGCGACCAAAAAAAGTGTTTCTCATAATTACAAGTTGATAGCTTTTGATAGTATTTTATTATAAATAAAAAGTACAAGTGCCATGCATTTTGATCATGAATCAAGCCTGATAAATGAAAATAGAGAAAAAAAAATTATTCCTTATTTTCATTCTCAATTTCTCATTTATATTTTTGTGATTGATTCAGTATCTAGATTCATGTTTTCTATAATTTTAATTTTATTATATAAATGTGTAAAAATATCTTGTCTAAATAAATCAGTCTTCAAAACATACTATAATTTCTTGAAAGTTGAAACACATGATTATTTTAAAAATATTATCTTCTAAACATATTATAATGGTGGCCGAGTTAGAATAGTAAAAGAGAATATCAAAGAGTTATTCTTTAGTGAAGAAAAAACTCAGTAATTATTTTCAATTACTCCTTTTTCTTTACTTCAAAATTATAAAAAAAAAATTGAATTATTTGGATGTTTCGATTGTTGGAGTTATCCAGTCACTAGTTTGAACTCTTGAAATATCATCATCACCTACGAAATTATTGTAAGCTCAAATTTGATATTTTCAAATTCAAATCCTACTTCCTCATTTGAGTAATTAAAAAAAAATCATGACCTTGGTAAAATGGTTGTTGAGCTATATTTACAATCAACCAAACAAAATTAATGTGAAATCTATTTTTGAAATTTGAAAAGTTGCTATTTTAGGTTGAGCAAGAGCAATAATTGTGTACCGAAATGAACCCAACATCCTTCTGTTATGTACCGGTCATTTCTCAAATACCGGCCCTTGGTCAAAAAAGGAAAAAGGAATTTTGACCGTTTAATTTGTGGGAAATTTTCAAACCCCACCTAATTTTTCTCAATATTACTAAAAAACCTTCGAGTTTTCAGATTTTCAAAACCCCCCTATATATTTCATTTTTGAAAAATCTGAAATATAAGTGTTTTGCATATGCAGAAAAGTTAGAGGGTTATTTGAAAATTTCTCTTACTTTTTTTGTCTACAGTAGCAGTACCAGTCCCCTCATTTCTCCAGAGTCCAGTCCATCAAACTGGACCTTGACTTGAGCTTCTGTTTTGGAATTTTTTTGAATAGTAGCACTATTTTAAAGAATAATTAATCAGATAGTATGATTTTCAAAATATTTGGGTAGGTAGCACTTCCGCCAGACCTTCTGGCGGAACTGAAGTAGTTCCGCCAGAGGGTCTGGCGGAACTAGGGAATTTTTTTTTTTTGCTAATCTCGGCCATTTGCCCTTAAACAGCCTAGACGGTGAAATTGGCCCAAAAATGACGAAAATATAGGTTTCGCCAGAGGCTCTGGCGGAACTAGATAGCGTAGCGGAACTAGATAGTTCCGCCAGTGGGTCTGGCGGAACTAGACCATTTTCCCAACTTACAATCTGACCCAAAAAGTCCAAAAAAATGGTCTAGTTCCGCCAGTGGGTCTGGCGGAACCAGACCATTTTTCCAACTTACAATCTGACCCAAAAAAATTTCAAAATTTAGGGTTTAGTAACGGTTTTTAATAAAAACCTGATACTAAATATTAGTACTGTATCGGTTTTTATCAAAGAACCGATACTAAATCGGGAAATATTTTTTTCCATTTAGTAACGGTTTTTATAAAATAACCGTTACTAAATCTGACACTTAGTAACGGTTCTTAAATATAAACCGTTACTACATAGGCAGTTAGTAATTCCATAATGGAAGAACCGTTACTAACTGAATTTAGTAACGGTTTTTAGGGAAGAACCGTTACTTAGTGTCAGATTTAGTAACGGTTATTTTATAAAAACCGTTACTAAATGAAAAAAATTTCCCGATTTAGTATCGGTTCTTTGATAAAAACCGATACAGTACTAATATTTAGTATCGGGTTTTTATTAAAAACCGTTACTAAATCCTAAATTTTGAAATTTTTTTGGGTCAGATTGTAAGTTGGGAAAATGGTCTAGTTCCGCCAGACCCACTGGCGGAACTAGACCATTTTTTTGGACTTTTTGGGTCAGATTGTAAGTTGGGAAAATTGTCTAGTTCCACCAGACCCACTGGCGGAACTATCTAGTTCCGCCAGAGGCTTTGGCGGAACCTATATTTTCGTCATTTTTGGGCCAATTTCACCGTCTAAATTGGGCCAACAATAAATTTTACCTAGTTCCGCCAGACCCAGTGGCGGAACTAGCATTTTTCATTAATTAAGGCTGTTTAAGGGTGTCAAATGGCCGAGATTAGCAAAAAAAAATAATTCTCTAGTTCCGCCAGACCCTCTGGCGGAACTACTTCAGTTCCGCCAGAAGGTCTGGCGGAAGTGCTACCTACCCAAATATTTTGAAAATCATGCTATCTGATTAATTATTCTTCAAAATAGTGCTACTATTCAAAAAAATTCTCTGTTTTGTTATATACTTATATGGTATAAATTGCATAAATAGAACAAAATAATATATCACAATATGCATTAATGAAATTAGAACTTGCAATAAGCATGCTGTAGTATATATGTGTTGTAATATTTTTTATATATATTATGTATCACTAAACAATATACAATTTTATAAAAAAAGAATATATTTGTTGTAAAGATCAATATATGGCTATGAATATCTCCATAATAAATAATATATTAACAACATAAAACCACAGGGATATATAACAATATATAGGTTTAGGAGGAAATCAAATATGCAATAATCTGCAAAAGTGTTAATAGTAATTGCATTTATGGAGATAATTATATAGATGTGTTCATGGTTCAAATTTTGGATATTCATCTAAGAAATCTTTGTATTAAATTTGGCATTCAATTATTTGGTTTCATCTTAGATATGAAAGATATAATTATATCAATATTAATTTGACTTAAAGTAGCATATTTATTTTTATTTAAATTTTAGACCTAAATACTTGATCATACAATATGTTTCACCAATTCAAATTATAGTAGCATTACAAAAAAAAAATTATGAGAATTTTCCCCTAAATATGCAAAATTACAAATTCTCAATGCTTATATGTAAAAAATATCCCACTGTATTTTGGCCAAGCAGACGTTGACTTATATTCATTCACCTTTAATTAATTAGTACATTAAAATAGGAAAACACTGTACAAAAGAGTTTATTAATAAGGGAAATGTGCAAACACGACGCACTAGTAGGATTGTAGCACGACACACTGTAGATATACTGTTAATTTTCATTTTATATACATTTTTTCATTTTATATATTGTTGTGTCATTTAATATACTGTTATTTATTCTCTGTATATTTCTTATTTTTTTTACTTTTATATACTATTTTCCCATTTTATATATTGTTTTCCCATTTTTATATACTGTTTTTACTTTTTATGTATATATTGTTATTAGAAAATAAATTATATATATTGTTATTGGATCCCGTCATGAACAGTCATGCTACAGTGCGTCATACTATAGCAGTCCTAATTAATAAACATTATTCATCTCCACATATTTTTCATAGCAAAAACACGCTACGCGTTTTGATTAATTTGCAAAAAAAGGACATTGAATTAGTCTAAACACTCCCTTAAATTGATTGGACAAATTGTTAGAACTTAGAACATGTCAAAAATATGTTTCCACTACCAACAAAACAAAAGACGCAAAGTACCGATAATCTAATTAGCGAAATATTCCAAATGTTTCAGAACAATTTAAAAGAAAATACTGTTTTTCCTGACTCAATTATTGATGATTCAAAACTCACAAATTAAAAGAAAGTTAAATTGAAGTATATTTATCCTCGTGTGAGACAGGGTCAACATCTTCTTATCATCACCTCTGTCCAGAGCCACTATTTCTCTCTACCTAGTCTTAAATAATGAATAAATATAGGAGACACCTATTTTTAGCCCACAATTTTGTCATGTTTTTTTTTCTTTTAAAAAATAAAAAATGAGTTTGTCATGTTAGAAAGTAATATGAGTCGGTATGACTAACTTAAATTGAATTTCTAAAATCAAACAAAACTTAATCGAAATCATAAAATATGTAAACTGCCCGGTTCAAATTAGTTGTTTGATTTATATAATTATTTTATGATTCTTTATTCTCGAAAAATATCTGAATCAAAGCATAATTTCCTAAAATGATACATGATATCTGAATAATACTAATAATATCCAATTACAACGAATCATTCAACAATGATATAATTTTGTCAAATAAAATAAAATATTAGCAATTATACTAAGTATTAAAATCAAGACACCCTAAAAATTATCTATGATTTAAATCCAACGGCACCAAATACATGTCGATAACAATCAATAAAAAGTAAAATATTACATCACAACATCAAATCTTTTGATTAATAATAATAATAATAATATCCTTCAAAAAAAATGATAATAATAATTTTATCTTACCAATATATATACTCTTACCTAAAATAAACACTCCCATCATCTTCTTCTTCTTCTCCTCTGGGAGATATTTACAAATTCCCACTCACTGACCCAAGCCAACCCCACCCCCTCCAAAAAAACAAAAAAAAAGTAAAGTCCAAATCCAAACATACCCCTGAAAAAAACTCAAACTCGAAATAAACCCTCGCTTATAAATCCATCACTCGAGAGTCTAGTCCCACACGCTTTCCCTTCCCTTCCCTTCCCTTCCCCTCCATTACCCCCCACAAAACCTTCCATTCCTCTCCGGCCATGGAACTCCACCACCTTCCGCTGCCGGATGACTACCGCTGCCCGATCTCGCTCGAAGTCATGGCCGACCCTGTCATCCTGCCCTCCGGGCACACCTTCGACCGCGCCTCCATCCAGCGCTGGCTCGCCACCGGCAACCGCACCTGCCCGGTCACCAACCTGCCGCTCCCGCCTTCCCCGTCGCTCATCCCCAACCACGCCCTCCGCCGCCTCATCCATGCCCACTCCCCCCCTCTGTTGTTGGGAACTGGAAATGGAATTTCTCACTCGCCCAACAACAACAACAACCAACAACTCGATCCGGTCGAGCTACTCTCAAGCTCCGACCTTTCGACTTTCTACTTAAACGTGAAGTCGAGTGAACAATTCCGCCGCCTGACGCTGGAATCCGGGGCCGTGCCTGTTCTCCTCCGCCGCGTGGCGTCATCTGCCGAGTCGGAGTCGCAAGAGCTTTCTTTACGTGCGTTGCTGAGGCTCAGTCTTGAGGGAGATGATACACGTGTTGGGCTTGTGGCAGACGGAGCAGTAGACTCGCTCGCGCTCGTTCTATCGTCAAAGCGAGCCACACCGATGGCCACGGCAGTGGCGGCCACAGTTCTGACGAGTCTTTCGATAGTGGATGTGAACAAGTGCACGATCGGGGCCCACGCGTTGGTGTTTCCTGCACTGACGTGGATCATTTCTACTGGTCCAGATCAGCGTTGCATGCGTGAGGCTACGACCGCCTTGTACGAGCTCTGTAAATTTCCGTCGAATAGGAAACGAGCGGTACGGGCCGGATCCGTACCGGGTTTGGTAAATTTCGGCGTGAATGGGTCAGAAAGAGCGATTGAGGTTTTGGGTTTAATCGCGAAATGTCAAGAAGGGAGGGTTGAAATGAAAAAGATCCAGTTTTTGACGAAATGGTTGGTTTCGGTTCTGAAGAACGGTACGATGCGAGCCGTTGAGAATGGATTGTTGGTGCTCAATTTGATTTGTGCGAATTGTGAAGAAATGGGGGTTGAGGCCGTAAAAGAGGGGGCTTTGGAGGTCTGTTTGGAGTTGATTGGAAATGATAAGGGCAAAATCGGAAAGAACGCTTCTTTGGTTGTTAGGACGTTGCAGGATTTGCAATTGGGGTATTTCAGCTGATTGATTTGGGGGTGAATTTTGCAGGGATTTCAGTTTGGTCGCTGAAAATTTTGATTTTGTTTCAATTGGGGAATTGAAATGAGTTAAGAATTGGAGACTAAGTGGGGGACAATGTACCGTTTTTGGAAGGTAAATAAGTACAAAATGGTATATTATGTGCAAAAATGGTATATATAGTTATGCCGTTTTTGTGTTGATGTATTGTTTTGTATAGTTCAAAATGGTATATATTATAATGCGAAAACACTTTTTGCGGTGCGAAATATAAATCATATATAAAAGATTAGATTTAAATGGAATGATGATGTGGCACTAAATAAATTTCATTAGGGTTTAATAGGGGTCTAGAAATAAATTTAGAAAATTGAAGGGTTCTTTCTAAAATTAGACTTTAGAATAACCAGTGCCATATTATTGGTTTATCTTATTAGGAAAATAAATTCTCCTAATTGGGGCGAAATTGATGAGTATTTAGTGACCACATTGGAATTGATGCAAAATTCAGGGGCATATTTTAAAATTTACCCGTTTTGGAGCGACTGTAAAGAAAAATGGAAAAGAGGATATGAGAGGGAAAAAGGAAAGTTGATCTTTTGTTTTTTTTTTTTCTTTTTTTTTTTTTTTTTTGGTATGTTATTTAGGAGAGAATGTGAGGATTCTCTTTTAGAAGTGTAAAATTAGTTAAAAAACAATTACTAGTTTTTGTTCATATAGAGAGAAAGTTACTTTTTTAGTTAAAACTATTTATGGTCTGTTCATTCTGATCCATCTATTAGAATATATTAATATTAATATATCTAATATTATATTATTCAAATTACATTATTTGAATTTTATCTGTCCACCCATCTGATGAGCAAAAAAATTTTTTTTTTTGAAGAGAATATGTACTTTTTGGGTTGATTTATAGTGGAATGACAATTGAGCTTTTTGAAATTCTTTCTAGAGATACTTTGTGTATGATATACATTTGATATATAAATCAAATTTTAGTTTGTAAATTGGAAATATATGCCTTTTTGGAGGTCTAATAGTGTGAGATTCTAAACATTAATGCTGAGATATTGGTACCAAGATATTATGCTTATTTTTAATATAACTTAAAGAATATCAAAATATGTTGAAAACCTATGAGGAAAATGAAAAATCTTGTCAAAACTCAATTAATATATTGGGTTGAAACCTTGTCAAAACGCAGGCTGTCTCCAAATTTAAAAATTTGAGATGCTTATATTGTGTTAAAATATTCAAAATTAAGAAGTTTCTGAGGTCTTGTTGAAATGCAACTTCAAGACTTTTTTTAACTTTTAAGATGCCCTTAAAAGCCCAATAACTTTATTCTATAAACCCTAAAAACTACAAAAATGGGCTTTTTAGAAATTACATAGTCCATTCAGTTTTAATCATTGAAGAGTTTTCTTTGTAGTTTCCTACCAAAAAAGCTTAAATTTAACTAACATGCATGACTTCTCTATAATCCTTTTGGTGCAATTTTATGTAGAAGCACTAATTTGATTTTGGTGCATTTTATAGCAATTACAAAAAAAATGAAAAAAGAAAAAAAAAGAAACAACATATGAAAAACTTTTAATAATTATAATTCTCAATACATAAATCAAGTTCAATGTTCTAATTTACCTTCCAACTTATAATAATATACAAATTAAAAATTCTGCAATGCATTCCATTAAATACATTCTAGATGATCCAGACCAACCTAAACCTAACTTCACATGAAACAAAACCCCATACATAAATAATCAACTTTTCAAAAGAGTAAAAACTTGTTTGGAATTTTCCTCTTCCTTCCCTATATAAACCCTAGTTTTGAGTACACAACTCAACTTATGCATACACAAATGGCTAACAACAACTCAATTTTCTTTCAAGATCTTCTTCCATCAATGGCTGACCAACTCGGCGGCCAGGTTTTAATGGAGGAGTTATGCAAAGGGTTTAATTTCTTAATGGATCCGATTAGGGGCGTTATAACATTTGACAGCTTGAAACGAAACGCAAATGTGTTTGGCCTCGAAGGGTTGAGTGATGCTGAGTTAATCGAAATGGTGAGAGAAGGAGATTTAGATGGAGATGGTGTGCTTGATCAGACTGAGTTCTGCGTACTGATGGTCAGGCTAAGCCCTGAGCTGATGAGCGGGCCTCAGAATGCGATCGACCAGGCGCTTGCATTTTTCGGAAGCTGATTTAGCAAATCATGTGTAACTTTGCTAATTAGGTTTAGTTTTGTTCATGGTTGATTTTAGATTAGGTTTCCGTACTAGGAAGTTTGTTGTTTTATAATTCATGTCAAGTTCTCTTTATGATTTCATAGCTTAGATTTAGTTGATTTTCTTCTTCTTTTTTCACGTTGGTTTTGGGATTGAAATTTGCCTAAATTTCATTAAAACATGAAGTTCCACAAAACAATTTTCTTGCACATAAAAATATAGTAAAAGAAAAGTAAGTGGGTTATTAACCCCAAAAGAGGTTGTAATTGCAAATCCGTATAAAATTTTAATAGCCCAAAATTAAAATGGCCTACTATATTTGAGCCATATGACCCCAATTTACTTGCCAAAAAGGTTCTGCCAATTTGTACTTTTGCAAATTAGAAAACAAATAAAGAAATATTAAATCAATTAAAAATGACTAAATTAACCCCAGAACATTTCATGTTCACCAACAAATAATGCTAAACTATTGCAATTATTTCATTTTGGGCATTATAAAATATTCCATCAAAAACACCAACAGATTTTCAGTTATACTGGTCGAATAAAAATGTATTTTTTACAAGAGACCTGATAGAGCACAACGGTACTATAGCATGACGGATCACGACAGTTCCAATAACAATACACATAATTTATTTTCTAATAACAATATATACATCAATATATATAATTTAATTTCTAATAACAATATATACATATATAAGAAGTGAAAACAATACATAAAATGAGGAAATAATATATAAAATGAGAAAATAATATATAAAAGTAAAAAAAAAAAAAAATACAAAGAATAAACAAAAAGTATATAAAATGACAAAACATTATTTCTTTTTTTACAAATATCAACCACACCCTATTATTTTTCCACTCATCTTTTGACATCTTCAAAAGGCCACATGACTCGACTCGAATTGTTTTAACAGTCTGATTATATGGCATAAGTATATCTATATCATCGTTTAACTTATTTGTTTTGTGAAGTGCAAATAATTGTGATGTAACAATTTTAACTATGGCAAAATTCAGGGTGTAATTTAAAATAGTTACCCGATATTATTGAAAGAGTGCTATGATTATGAACAACCTTGAAGTTTATTTTATTTCGTACCTAACCTCCATATCTCAACCCGATCCTAACTTCGAGAAAACATGGAAATGGAATGTCAGTGGAACATTCACGACTAAATCCGCATATAACTTCCTAATTAATTCCGGACAAAAATGTGGTTGGCAAAGAGCCGTCTGGAACCTCAAGATACCGCCAAACGTTAAAATGTTCATTTGGCTTTCTTGCCATGATAGATTGCATACGGCCGACAACCTCCGCAAAAACGGATGACCTCACAATGATCTTTGCATCCTATGTGGAGCAACTCAAGAAACAAAGAACAATTTATTTGGCCACTGTTCTTACACTAGATCAGTATGGAAGCTAGCTCAAAGAGAAAGCCCAAGCTTCTACAGCCTCTTAAATAACGATGACTTCATAAAAAACTGGATGAAATCTAGGAAAATGATGTCTAAAGAAAGAAGAAAGACATGAGAGAGCCGATGGATGGCAATTTGTTGGAATATCTGGAAAGAGAGAAATCAAAGGATCTGTAGCAAAAAAAGATGACCGCCACTTATCATTGCTCGCAAGACGCTGGATGAAGCAATGTCTTGGTTAGAATACTGCTAGGAATTTAGATCCTTAGACTACAAGATCCACAATTGTAACCCGTTTGTATTTTATTTTAACTTATTTTAGTACAATTGAATGGTACGCTATTTGCGACCATTCCTTCAAAAAAAAAAGTTTATTTTATTTGATGAATGGTATGGGAAACAATTCCATGCATGCTGCATTTAATTAATGGAAGAAGCCTACTCAGTTGCAATTCTTTTCATGTTCATGAACCGCATGTACTATTATTTTTATAATTATGTTGTTTAATGTTACTTGCTAAGAATAAAAACACTATTTCAGTGACAGATTTTAATAAGAACTAGGGAGAGCCGTTCCCTTAGATTTTGAGGATTCAATATATGCATATAGGTATATTACTGTATTTTACGATAGAATTAGAAGTTATATGTACATCTTCACTCAAGATTTTGAGTGTAATTTTTACTATAGTCCCTCTAAAGATTCCGGTCAACATCCGTCACTGAACTATTTGAGACAAACCCACATTTAATATCATTCAAAAAGATATACGAATATTAAAAGATACATATTGACACTAAATACAAAAAAGATGTCCAATTACACAAGAAATTGTTCCTAATTAAATCATAGAATGATATTAATATTGAATCAAGGGACCTTATTTACATGCCAAGAGAAGATTCTTAGGAAAAAATGAAAATAATATATATAAATTCATTATTTTTTCTTTGTTTTACAATACAAAATAGTATCATAAAATAAAATAAAAAGTATATAACAAATCGGTCCGATAGTGTGCTAAAGAGAGAGAACCTATAATTATCAAGTGGATTTGGCGCTACTGGCACGCTCGTCATTATATATTGTTTTGCCCTCCATATATATTCTTTGGTACTACAAAATCTAAAATTCGGCGATCCATATACTCTTTTTGTTTTTTTGCAAAAAGAATCGTCTCTTAAACACGTTTTCGTTTCTCCTTCAATCAAGAAGACAATCCAAAAAGTTCATAAAAAATGATCCAAAAAGAGTTAAATCTAAGTGGTCAAGATTAATTGCTTACATGGTGTGGAAAGTTTAGAACACTTGATCAACTTGACTTTGGAACCAAAACCATCAATCTTTATTTAGAACATGGTTTTGGTCCCTAGAAGAAAATAAGATGATTTTGGTCCCTCGAATTGAAGAAGAAAAAATAGACCCGAATTAATGATGACATGCACCAAACTGGTCGAAATATATCCCTTTCATAAGCATTTTCCGACTTAGTCCTTCTATTTAAGTATTAAAATTGCGAATGTAATCTTTGTAAAATAAAAAATATGCAATACAAAGCATGGTCCGAAAATGTTGTTCTCTATTTCCTGAGAAAAAAAGAAGATAAAAGTGCTGTCCTTTTAATGTAAGGAAAGAAAGTTTCATTGGCAAGTTTTGTTCTTAAAAAAGGAAAAGAAAAAGTGGTGCTCTTTTGATATAAAACAAACAATGTTAAAAGTTAAAACTACAAGTGCAAATGAATGAAATCATCCAATGAAAAAATGATGATTTTTGTTCTAAAACAATATATCTGCCCCCCCCCCCCCCACCCCAAAAAAAAGGATCTGGACCTCCCAAAAATGATAATCCATCAACATTATAAATTCTTGCATTTAACACATGAACTTATCGTCTGCAACGATTTTAGAACTATACAAATAATAATCCAATCCACATCTGGTCAATAACATTTTTCACCATATTGCAAGGCATTTTACTCATTTATAAACTGATATTATTTTGAACTTAAAACCTGGTTAGTTTTATTTTATCTCTACCATCTTATCAAACACCTTTTAACAATTTAGGCTTCTTTCTCCGGGAAAGTTGAAATAAGGTAGAATAATATCCTTTATCCTCAGAACAAATATGGAATAAATGGATTAAATCATTGGAGAATATTTGATGCGAAGGACTAATCTATCTTGCCGAGCACATGATTACTTCAATTTAAACCCAACTCTCTTACGAATAAAACTATAATTTATCGTCTTATTTCACTAATCTATCTTGCCGAGCACATGATTACTTAAATTTGTTATTGAAAAGCTAGTGTTAAATGATAAATAACTTTTTATCCTTGAATAAAGTTATTCCCATTCAGAGAACTGTTTTCAAAATTTTGGTAACTTTTCAAAATATTAAAAGAGCTCTATACTTTTAGATTCTTTTCTAGTTTTTATAAATGAGTTGAATTTTTTTTTATTCTCCACAAGGTTAAATTTCACTTTTCATTCACGAAATATATTTTGGACCAAAATACATCTTATCAAAGTACTTTCATATTTCATTTTACTCAACCAAAAACAGAAAAAAAGAGAGATAATAATCCTCCCCCAAACCTCAAGGACTTTCTTGAAATATTCGGAAAAACAAGAGATTCTAAAAAAAATTCTCTTTTTATCCGTGGGATCTATCAACTATCAAGAGTGATTTGATTCTCAAACATTGAATGTTTAAGCCTTCTTCAATCGTGGTTCACTAGATGTGTGTAAAGTGGGTCCAGACCAGACCAGACTAGACAGTAGATATAATGATTTGGGCCTTGCAATTGACGCCATCTGAACATGTTTCCACCACAAATAATTCCAGGGAAATATGCACCACTAGTTTAGTTCTTTTGTTTTGTTTGTTCTTTCATTCCTTCTGCCAACCCCCAATGAATTCAAGGCTGATATGTGAGATTAGAGATGCCCCTTTTATGTGTTTTTTTGTAGAACTTTTGATATTTGTAGGGCTACCATGTTTCATTCCTTTTTTTTTTTTTGTTTATATAACTTTTTATTAGACGTTTTATTTTTAATATTTTTGGCACATAATAAACTGTAAGATACCTATGGTATAAAGTACTCGAATTTATTTAGTGGGAGATCATGACCAAAAAAATCTAGGAGAACTGTAATGAAAAATACACCAAAAATATAGGGGCCAATGCACACATAATTTCTAATTTTATACAAAATACAGTGGTATAAATTGAACACAACATTCATTTCCGATTCGAAATAGGACCCAAATCTAAAAGAACGTATTATTCGATATCAAGTCACAATGCCAATACTGAGTCCAAATATTGAGAGTTAAAAATTTCTTTTTGTTATTGATTATCTTTGTATATAAGTTTTTAAAGGAGCTAATAAATACGTAGAAATATAAAGTTTCTTGAAATTCTATTACAATACAATAAAATCTTAATAAACACATTATTATTCATAATTAAATAGAGAAAACTTTTTATCTCACTTCTATTTTAATGTCAAAAGGAACTCAGACCCCACACCATTTATGTATTATGTTTTGAACTCAATCACTTAAGCTATGTGGTCATTGTCATAAACACATATTATTATTTCAAAAATCTTGGAAATAATTTCTCTTAATCACCACAAAAATCCATCTCTATTGGACCAAAAATCAGCTGAAACCTCCAAATCAACAAGATCAAAATCACTCAAAACCTAATAATAAAACAACTAGACCTCATCTCATGGAAGAACATCTGGATTTGGATGCTCACAACAAAGAAATCCTACATGGCAAGCTCAGCTAGGATCCACCTGGAATCGCCACATGGGCCATCCACGTCAGCATCTGGATGCCACGTCAGCATTTGTATGACAGCAGATCATGGGCGAATGCAAAGAAACTCCTGGCCCATGTCACGCCACGTGGGCTGTGTTCCCTAATCAAACTCTCTCTCCATTTCTCCTCCTCTATTTTGATTGGATTGGATGTATATTGTTATTTATTATTATCCAAATTCCAACCACAAGTTGTACTAAAAAAAATGGATTTCCTTTCTTTCTTAAAAAAATGTTGGGTTTGAATAGTGATGAGAATTTAATGCTTTAAAAGATTGTAATTTATTTGAAAATTTTCCTATTGACTAATTTAGATCTCATTTAAGTAATTAGGTGTAATGATATATAGAATAAAATTGACAAAATGAAAATGTTACATGTTAGGGTTGTACAAAATATTTTGAGGTGTTTAAAGAGTATCCTTTGATATATGGATATACCTACTTATTTTGTAGTATTGTAATAGTGAGGGTTGTTAAAAGAAAAAAAACTCACTTTTTTAGATTCAATCTGCACTACAAAAGAGATTCTAAAAGTACAAAAAAGTTAGAGGATTTTGAAAATTCTCATTCTTTTTTTTTTTCATTTTTTTCTGAAAATTTTCTCATTCTAAAATTAAGGTTGTAACCTTATGAAATAATAAGGCTTACTCCGAGTCCAAGTGTTTTTTTTAATATTTCTGAAACTCTTCTAATTGCATGAATTTAATAAGCCAAGTAGGTTATATTTTGTGGTTAGTGAATTTGATGGCCAATATTATAATCGTCATAAAAAAAAATTCCCAACTAGATATTTAAAAATGCTTTAGTATATTTTTACTAAGTGATGACATATTTTTTTGCATTGACATATATATTATCTTATATATCAGTTTACCTATTTTATCGTCATTATATTGTCAAATAATATTTTTTTTCAAAATTTTCAAATGATTGGTTTTTACGAGACATAAAAAGCAAACCTAGTTTGGGTCCACAAATAACATGAGTAGTAAATGAATCACACACACTCCAACGCCAGATTAAAAGGTCTAAATTAAAATAAAAGATTGTAATTATCCGAATTTTCCGTATTAGCTAATCTAGATCTCATTTATGTGTAATGATATAAACAACAAAAATGACAAAATAAAAATGTTAACATGCTAGGGAATATTTTGATGTGTTTTAAAGAATATCCAGCTATCTATGAGACTATGATGTTTCCTTTGTTTTATGGATATATATACATTATTTTGTAGTAGTGAGGATTGTTAAAAGAGAAAATTTGAACTCCTAACTTTTATGAATATTTATAAAAGCTCACTTTTTTTTATTCAATCTATACTACAAAAAAAGATTCTGAAAGTTATTTTTTTTAAATGTCCAAAAAAGTTAGAGAATTTTGTAAATTTTTTCATTTTTCATTTTTTTGAAAATTTTCTCATTCTAAAATTAAGGTTGTAACCTTGTGATAATTAGGCTTACCCCAAGTACAAGTGTTTTTTTAACAATACTTCTGAACTCTTCTCATTGCATGAATTTAATAATCCAAGTAGGTTATATTTTTGTGGTTAGTGAATTTGATGGCCAATATTTTAATCCTATGTCATAGAAAAATTCCCAAGTAGATATTTAAAAATGTTTTAGTATATTTTCCTAAGTGATGACATATTTTTTCGTATTGACTTATATATTATCTTGTATATCAATTTACCTTTCGTATTGACTTATATATTATCTTGTATATCAATTTACCTATTTGATTCCTTCAAAAAAAATTACCTAGTTGATTGTCGTTACATTTTTTTAGGCTCAAAGAATATATTTTCTTGAATAGTTTATCAATATACAAAATATTAAGTTACTAAAATAACTTTAGGGTTAATATATTGTCAAATAATATTTTTTCCGTTTTATTTTCGAATTTTCAAATGATTTGTTTATAGGAGACATAAAAATCAACCTAGTTTGGGTCCACAAATAACATTAATAAATGAATCACACACACTCCAACGCCAGATTAGATCATCTAAATTAAAATAAAAACTATGTTAGACTGATAATTTTATTTTATGAAAATATTTTTGTTATACATACAATAACTAAATATAAATATATCCAAATATACAATTAAAAAAGAAACAGATAATTACAAAATAGCAAAAATATTAATAATACATTGAGAAATCAAAATATCAAATCACCATCAAAAAAATATTCACCTCTCGAAGAAAGAAAGTCTTGATCCATTGCCAGATTCATTTTCCCTTTCATAAATGGAGGCTTTAGTTAAGACTACGCCCGTTGTTTTCTCTCTTCTCTTCTCTTCTCCCCTCCACCCATTCCCTTCTCCTTCTTCCAATAAAACCTTCTTCCATCCATCCTTCTGTTCCAAATCACCAATCACACACACACACACACACACACACAGAAAGGATAGATAAAAGATGACCTTTTCCTTTTCCATTATATTAGGATAATAAATACGACCCATCTTTTCAAACCTTTGTAATATCACATAGAGAGAGAGAGAGAGGAAAAAAAGACCAAACAGAGAGTTAGAGAGAGAGGAAAGGCAAAACAGAGAGGACCAACAACCACTGAGACTCAAAAAAACCAATCAATTTGCATTCAAAAAAAAAAAAGAACGAAAAAAAGATCAATCAATGGGGGATAACAAAGCAAGATCAGAGACAACAACCGGAACCAAATGCGTTCTCTGTAGCAGAGAGGCTCGCACGTACTGCGAGTCAGACGAGGCGACGCTTTGTTGGGACTGCGACTCACGAGTCCACAGCGCCAACTTTCTCGTAGCGCGCCACAGTCGCGCCTTGCTCTGCCGCTCGTGCCGCCGGCCCACCGCATGGAAAGCCTCCGGCGAGCGGCTGCCACCCACCAACTCGCTCTGCCCCCAGTGTTGCTTCCGAACGGAGAGCGAGAGTAATGGTTATAATGGTGAAGGAGAGACGGAGGATGAGGAGGAGGAGGAAGATGAGGAGATGGAGATGGAGGAGGAGGAGGAGGAGGAGGAGGAGGAGGAGGAGGAGGAGGGAGATAATCAGGTGGTGCCGTGGGGGATGGCCGGAGTTGGACCGCCTGGAGTGAGCGAAGGATCGAGCAGTGATGGATCCATGGTGAAGAAGGAAGGTTATATGAATGGCTTGAGGAATTTGGTATGATGGTTTTGAATTTTGAATTTTGAGTTGGAAATAATGTGGACATTGTTAGGATTTCTATGGATTTTTTTTTAGTAAATGATTTATATGGATTTTTGATGTTTAAACAAGCTGGTTTAATATTTTCATGATTAATTGGGAATAGGCAAGTTTTTCATGATTTTATAACCACAATAATTTGATTTTGAACTTTTGTAACCAATCTGTTTAGTAGTTTCAAATCAAGCCACAAATGATAAAAATGGAATTTGGATGAATTACGCCTCAGAATTTGTGTTGTATGTTTAGTATTTTTGACATGTTAATCATGAAACTGGATTTGAAATCTTTTTTTGCATTTGATGCATATTTGAAACTTGAAACTGGATTAGTAAGAGAAATAAGTCAAAAATCAATTGTTTGGTGGTTTCCAGATTTTGAGTAACTATATTCTTATCATTATTTTTTCCACATCTTATTTTTTAACTTAATAATAGGAAAGTAATCATATAAGCTAATATCAAACTAAAGTTAATTTAAACTAATTAAAACTATTTTAGTCTAATGATCAATCATGAATGTAGGATGAAAGTCCCACATCGACACAATGGAGGGACGAGATCATGGATGATGGAAGAACGGAGGGTGGAGATGAAGCTACATCGTCAAAAGAAGAACAACGTTTTGAGCAGGCAAAAGGAAGGAATAAATCATTAGCCATTTCTTGTTCTTCCGCCCGAAAAAACATCTCTACTTCCGAGTGAGTTTTTCTCACCACAATTATTATTTATTTATTTTAATTTTTTATTCTGTAAATGTGTAATTGTAGAACAAAAAATGCAAGCTTTTGAATTTATTTCTTGGAGTTTCTAACAATATTTTGAAACTTTGAGCCGGATTAGTTTGAGAAATAAAGTTGAAAATCAGATTATTTTTGAAAAATTATGGGGTTTAGTGTTTACTGTTTAGATAAGGAATTAAATACATTATTTCTTGAGTACTTACTACGATACAATTTCATTTACGCCCAAACTATTAGTTAGGCTAAACAATTATATTTGATCAATATATACATTTCAAATATAACATAATTAATTATATATATTTTTTCTTTATTTGCAGTTTTATTCATTGCTGACAGCGAAGAATAGCTAACCTAAGAGATGTGTGTTGAGGCTTATTTACATTATAGAAAGCTTTACATATGAACATTTGTACGACCTTAATTTTACGGTTGCTGTCTCTTTAGATTTATTGTTTAGACATGGCAAAAAAATGTTTACAATTTAAATAATTTTAAGAGATAAATGTGGAGACGGTACATAGTTTTGTAATTTTTTGTTGTATAATTTTGATGAACTTGGATTGACAATCCGAGACTAAGAATCTGAGACTAGAAATCTTACACATTTTGATTGTTGAAATTCTTATTTTACACTGGGGCCTTTTTGCAAATCCATTTTTCATAATGCAAACTTCTTGCAAAATACAGTGCTAAATAAAGGATAAATTCATAATTATTACAGGGTTCTTTTGCAAAAAGACAAAACAGAACATACATCAATGAATAGATACAAGAAATAAAACACTCCCAAATTTATTCAATGCAAAATGCACAAAAAGAAAAATTTGAAACCCTAAAAAAATGAAAAGAAAACAATAAACATCAAACACTAATCAGTTTACTAACATTACATCACATTACATATAAATAGAGCGATTGTATGATTATACTTCATTTTTTTCACCTATAGAAAAGAAAATAAATAAAACAGTTAGAATATATCAGATTGGTTTTTATTAGTAATATTAATTACCAAAATGTCTTTAAATTAAAAGCATAAAGTATGAAACTTTACCAGGATATAAGATGAGCAAAGGACAATCTTCCATTCAAGCATCTGAAAAAATAATAAAATTATTACATAAACCATATAATTTTTTCATTAATATTTGTTCAATAAATGTGTAGAGATACGGGAAAAAAGATCAAGTTTTTGTATTTAACTTTAGTTTTTTTCAAATACTCAAAATTGAATTTCAACTCCTTCCAATAACCTGGTTTGGAGTTTCAAATACCCGATTATAATAAAATAGAATTTCAAATTCCACTTCATAGTTAACTTTAGAAATCCTATTATTTTATTTGAGGTGGTATTTAAAACTCGGAAATAAATTAGTCTAAAAAATAAGTTGAAAATGTTATCATTGTTGACAAATTGTGGGGGCTTAGGAGTTACGATAAAGAATTAAATCATTATTTCCTAAGTGGTTTCTACCGATACAATTTCCCTTTTGCCCAAACTATTAGTTGGCTGAATAATTATATTTGCTATATATATATATATATTTTAAATATAATATAACTAATTCTATACTCTTTTTCTTTATTTGCAGTTTCATCCATTGCTGACAGTGAAGAATAGATAACCTAAGAAGGAGAGATGCGTGAAGGCTTATTTACATTGTAGAAACCTTTACATATGAAAATTTGTACGGCCCTTAGTTTTATTGTTGCTGACTGCCTCTTTAGATTTATTGTTTACACATGGAAAAAAATATTTACAATTTAAATAATTTAAGAGATGATACATAAATTTTGTAATTTCTTGTATAATTTTGATGAACTCGGATTGAAAATCCGAGACTAGAAATCTTCTTGCACATTTTGAAATCTTGAATTTGTCAAATTTCTTATTTTACAGGGTTTTTTTCGCAAATCAATTTTTCACAATGCAAACTTTTGGCAAAATACAGTACATAGCCAGAAAGTTCAAAATACAGTGCTAAATAAGGATAAATTCATAATTGTTACAGGGGTAATACACTCCAATAGAAATAAAAAAAAACAGAACATTCAACAAGATAGATACAATGAAACACTCCCAAATTTATTCATGGCAAAATGCACAAAAGTAAAAATTTGAAACCCTAAAAAATGAAAAGAAAACAATGAACACCAAACACTAGTCAGTTTACTAACATTACATCACATTACCATTACATCACATTACATATAAATATTGAGAATTGTATGATTTTACTTCATTTCTTCACCTATAGAAAAGAAAAAAATAATAAAACAGTTAGAATACATCAGAATGGTATTAACATGTAATATTAATTACCAAATTGTCTCTCTAAATTAAAAGCATAAAGTATGAAAATTTACCGGGATACAAGATGAGCAAAAGACAATCTTCCATTCAAGCATCTGCAAAAAATAATAAAATTATTACATAAACCATAATCAAAAAGGAATATTCACATCTGAGAGTAAACTTCACTTGATTCATATTCAGCAGAATTTCATAACATGAACAACATCTGTTTGCGATCGCTTCGCAAACAAAATTCACAGAAAATTTCAAACCAATAACATTACGAAGCTAATTCATCAAGTCAATTGAATCTACAATCCTCTCTACATTCTTCTGTTACGTTCATCATTTTGACCCAAAACGTTATTATACAAATTAAACAATAACTACTCTTGAATCATCAAATTCGGGCAAAAAGAACTCACCTTTAACATCTTCATCTCCCTCCTTCATCTCCTCCTCCTTCTCCTTCTCCTCTTCCTCCTTCTCCTTCTGAGCCGCCAAATCATCAGGATACCTCACAACAACCACAGGACAAACGCAATGATGAACGCAATAATCGCTCACGCTCCCCAACCTCCCCTTCGCATTCCTCCTCACCGCCCCGAATCCCCTGCTCCCCATGATCACCGCGTTCGGCCCGAGCCGCTCGATCTCCAAACAAAGCCGCTCCTTCATGTCGTGGTCCTTCACTATGTGCAGCTTGTACGGGATCCCCGCCTCCGCCAGCGGCTTCGCCAGAGCCTCAACTTTGGAGGACGCGAAGGCGTCGCAATCTTCTTCGGTTTTCGGGGTGGGTTCGTCGAGGGAGCCCCAGTCGGCGCCGTAGAGGCCGGAGGTGGGGCGGACGTGCAGCAGGATGACGGAGTCGCCGCGGCGGAGGTAGTTGTGCACCGCCCAGCGGAGCGCGTACGCGCTCTCGTCGCTCAGGTCGACGGCGATCGCGATCCGGCGGTGCCCCGAATCCATGCTGGTGTTGACTGCCGAGGGTTTCGACCTTGATGAGGAAGAGAAGAAGAGAAGGAAGAAGGAAGGTTCTGGGGAATTGAGGATAGAGATGGGACAGCAGAATAGAATACAAGGTTTGGACTTTGAACTGTTGTTTTGTTTTGATTGGGTTTTATTTTGGAGAGCTGATATTGCGCGATGTTACTGTAGCGACGGTATATAAAAATTGAAAATAATATGTAAAAATTCATTCTATAAAAGAGTATATATTTAAAAAAAAAATAAAAACGGTATATAAATTGAAAACAAATAGTATATAAAAATTCATTCGGTAAACAATATATATTTGAAAAAATGAAAACGGTATATAGCATTTATAGGAACGTGAGAAAATAATATATAATTTCAATCCGTCGCTACAGAGTCGCTACAATATCCCGACGTGATTTCCAATTTCCCTTTAGTTTGGTGGAAATAAAAGAGTTTTGTAATGAAACAGAAACAGCTGTAGAAATAAAAAAATGCAATAACGGGTGAATTAATGGGGTTTAGTGAATTATGGAATTTTGAGGGAAAAGAAATAGTTTAATTTTTTTGAGGAATTATTTTATTTTTAATATTGATGGGACAAATTTGGGTGTATATTCTATTCTTTTTCGAGAGAAAATAATTTGCTTAAAAAATGTACAATATTTTGGGGTATATTCTATAAAATTTTCCGTAAAGTAGTGTATGATAATTGATAGTTTCGTGTATAATATTTTTTCTTAAATTATCTCATCCCTGATGTGTCGCGAATATGTCGTGTCATTATTTAATACACAAACATTTATTGAATGAGTGTCAAAGAATAATTTTTTCTGAATAGTTAATGGGTAAATTTGACCAAGGAAAAATTAAAAGTAAAAAAGATATAACGAGCTATTTTAATAGTTGAAGGCTCAAATCAAACCTTTTTTTTTTTCCTGAGACTCACTCATGAATTGAGACTTGCCAAATATCCATTGTTGTGAATTTGTTGGTCACGATTGGAATTTCGGTATTTCTCAAAGGGGCCGTTTGATTCGAATATTGAAGGATGTCATGCATTCTAAGAAATTCTATTCCCAAAAATCTAATTTCAAGACATGTATTATTATTATGTTTGGTTTGATGTATATATTCCAAAGAATATAAAAAATCTTGATTTATGGAGATTCTAAATTTGTAAAATCTATTTAGATCGACTAATTAATGAGGGAGAAGTATTCTTTTCTATAAAAAAAATTCATTTATTTTGTATTTCATCCTCATGGGAATGAGGAAAGCCACCAATTTTGATGGTAATCCGATTTCTATCAAATATTACCTAGGGAATCAATAATTTTCTTATTTTTATTATCTAGTGAAAACCAAACATGAGAATGAAATCCATCCATACTCAAAAGCTCGAACCAAACGCCCCCTAATTCACTCGTTAGCTTAAGCTGATAAGATTTAGCATTAAAAAAAATTAACGCATTTGTAGTGACTCTAAAGTAAAATGGTGTTGTTTCAGCCAGCTATCAAGTTTTTGCTAAAAGAAAAATTACTTCCAACTTCTTTTGGACTCAAAACTCATATTAGTGAGTGACTTCTTAAATATAAATTGTACGTAATATAAATTTTACTGGGAATTTTTTTACTGGGAATTTTTTTACTGAGAATTCTAGTATATTTTACTGGGAATTTTAGTATTTTTTACTGGGAATTCTAGTATATTACTTCCAACTTCTTTTGGACTCAAAACTCATATTAGTGAGTGACTTGTTAAATATAAATTGTACGTGATATAAATTTTATTGGGAATTTTTTTACTGAGAATTCTAGTATATTTTACTGGGAATTCTAGTATATTTTACTGGGATTTTTTTTTCGAATACTTATATTTCCATATATTGCCCCCCCCCCCCCACAAAAAAAATAATATTTTTGCAAAACCGATTTCATACTCCGCGACTGGCCTTCGGTGTAAATATATTGTTTTCAAAATCAATACAATGTTTCGTGTCAATATATCGTTTCTAATGAAAACATAAATTTTTCAGTATATTAATATATCGACTCATCGGTGTCAATATATACTGTTCACAACATCAATACACCATTTTTTTCCAATGTTAATGTATTGTTCTTAGACAAATATATCATATACCGTGTCAATAATATACTAAATATTATTTCGGAGAGAGACTACACTCTTTGAGTTTGGAAGCGGATAGTACAAAGATTGCAAGGGAGAGATGAAGAAAGGGAGCCAGATTAGAAAAGCTTGACCGCTCAAGCGTTCAGATCGAAGTAATGAACTGGCAATAGAAATTATTTTTTAGTGTAGAAAAAAGATGGGTCGGTCAAAAATGTTGGCCCATCTTTAAAAGAAGAGAAGGTTTTTTTTTCAGAATGTATAGTAATAGATAGCAAAAGTTGTAAAAAAGGAATAGGATTTAGGACTGTAAATAACTTTTGTGAATATATGAAAATACTCAATTGGAATTGTGACACAAAGGGCTACATAAAACGGGACTGTAAATCTCTAAGAAAGGAGAAAATGACAGAAGTAAGTTTCGCAAATGTCGTCACTGAGGAGAATTCAGATGAAACTCTAGTTCTATGCATCGACAGCTCTATCGAGTCATGGGTTCAGGATTCAGGTGCATCATTTCACTCTATCTCACAGAAAGATAAGTTTTTGAATTTTAAATATGGAGAATTTGGAAATGTTTATTTAGCGGATGAGAAACCGCTATACATATCGGGCATGGACGAAGTCCAAATGAAATCGAGCAACGGATTTAGATGGACTCTGGGGGGAGTTCAATATATTCCGGGTTTAAAGAAGAACTTGATATCAGTCACAAAGTACTGCAAGTGCTGGCTTCAAAGGGTTTGTTACCCAAGGTGAAATCGGTAGAAATCGGTTTCTGTGAGAACTGCGTGCTAGACAAGCAAAAACGAGTTAGTTTTTCGAATGTCGGACGAGAACTCAAGAGAAAGTTAGACTTGGTGCAGAGCGATATGAGGGGACTGGCTCCGTTCCAAGACGGATCACGCTACTACAAGAATAGGTCAAATGACGAATCTAAGGACTACCATGAGACGGTAGAGACGGGAGATTCTGTCAAGTGGGAGCGTGCAATGAGAGATGTGATTGAGTCTCTCGGAAAGAACATGACTTGGGTATTGACCTGGTTACCAAATGACAAGAAGGCGCTACAAAATAAGTGGGTTTATTGGATAAATGATGAATCAGCTGACAACAAGCGGTACAAGGTGAGATTGGTAGTAAAAGGATTCCTACAGAAAGAAGGAGTTAACTACACGGAGGTATTCTCGCCTGTGGGATAACCATTTGTATGGTGTTAAGTATTGTAGCAGCCGAAGATTTGTACCTCGAGCAGATGTATGTCAAGACGGCATTCTTCCATAGTGATTTGGAGGAGGACATCTATATGGTGCGGCATGAAGGTTTCGAGACCCCGGGAAATGAGGGTCTAGTGTGTAAGCTTGAGAAAAGCTTGTACGGTCTAAAACAGGATCCCAGACAGTTGACCAAGGAAGTCCCAATCGACAAGCTGAGGCTGCGCGCTGCCTCTATGGGGCTAGTCGAGTGAGTCAGCGGGAGCATGTCGCCGGGCTTAAAGAAGGTGCGGGAGAAAGGAGAATGGGTTCAATACAAATGATTATGAAGTCTCCAAGTGGGAGATTGTTTTGTGTGGAGACATCTGGAAAACTCTAGATACCGTATAAAAGGAAACACTGTAGGAGATAGAAAAGTTCTCCATATTTATTTGTCATGACTTATTTCCATAAATGACAAATGGAATTGGAAATATGTTTATTTTCTTATATTTGTATTTCCCTGTATTAGGTATTAATCGGGTAGTAATTCTTTGGGTTATTTTCTTGTATTAGGTATGACTATCCTATAAATAGAGGGGTAGGGGTAGAGTTTTATTCATTCCAACAACCACAAATAATTGTATTGTATTTCTCTTTCTCCAAGTATAAAGAAATGTTGAGTGCCGGCGGCCATGGTTTTTACCCTCTTTAGGGTTTCCACGTAAAAAAATCTTTTTGTTCTTGTGTCTTGCTTTCTGTGTTTGCTGTTACGTCTCAGTTCCTAACACCATCCCGCCTAACCAACCACCCCTACCACACTACCCACCCAACCCGCCCTTTCATCCTCATCAACCACACTACCCACCCATCCCACCCAAACAACCACCGAGACCATGGGAAAGATACCAATGTGCAATAACTAGTATAACCATCACTCCATCAGCATAACTCCCAACCAGTGCCCCACCAGTAGTAACCCCACCGAGACCGAAGTCATTGAAGGAGTATGTTGTGCTAGATGCAACCCATGTACGGTCAGCCATCCAAGTTTTGACCGTCACGGTAAATTTCAAGCTAAAACCTAGCCTCATCATGTTGATCTAACAAGACCAATTCGGTGAAGGACCCTTGGAAGACCCGACTCTTCATCTATCCTTATTCCAAGACTATTGCAACACAATACACATGAAAGGTGTCTCAGACGATGTGATCCGACTGCAACTATTCCCGTTCTCTCTAAAAGACAAGGCAAGTGAATGGCTTTGAACACTACGAACAGAGTCTATCGGCATGTGGGTTCAACTAGACAAAATGTTCCTCAACCTTTACTTCCTACCGAGAAAGACCGCGTATCTACGAAAGCAGATCATGATTTTTATCCAGAAAGCCATCGGAGTCACTATATGAAGCTTGGGAGCGATATAAGGACATGTTGAGAGCTTGTCCACACCATGGACTTGAACAGTGGCTCATGATTCATATCTTCTACAATGGCCTGAATGAAAAATCTAAGGGGAACGTGGACCCAACAACAGGAGGATAACTCATGGCAAAGACTCTGTAGGAAACTTTCTCTCTCATTGACGACATGTTAAAAAACTATAAGAATTATAAAAACTATAAAAACTATAAGGCCCGATCCATGATACGACTTCGACTCCGCTCTATATAGCTCCAAGATGCTCCTTTTAAGCTCCTCTTGGACCAAACTTGTTTGTTTTCAGAAATTGAAGACAAAACCTCAGCAGTAACTAAATTCTAATAAAGTAAACTTGAAATAATATAAATAAACTTGAAATAATATAATAAAGTAATTAAAATAAGATACAAAGGGAGTAAACATGACATTAAAATATAGATATGAATTTGACCGATCAAGTTTGCAGTGGTGGTTGTTGCAGTTTAATTTGAGAGTCACGTTCATCAGATTGTACGATCCGTGCGGTTATGGTTTGCACCGCGATGAAATCATCAAATATCACAGATAAATGTGTTGTTTCCTCGAGTCGAGGTTCATATATATAAACTAGCATTACCGTTTTTTCATTATATTAACAAACTCTTGCAATGATTATGATTTACATTTCTTCTAATTGAAAATCCTATTGACTAGGGAGAATTTACCCTTCCAAGTTTGTAAATATACTCTTCTTTCTTCATTACTTAATTTTTAGGTTGAGAGAAGAATGAGAGAATGTTCGACTTGAGATTATCAAAGATGAAAGAATGACGTTACAAAAAAAGATTGAAGATTCAAAATTTTTGGTATTGAGGTTACTTTGGCGGTTTTAAACGGCAAAACAACAACATTCAAATATGAAAGGAAATAATTGTCTCATTATTATTCTTATAACTATTTTACTATATTTTTTAATCATTTCTATCTTTTAATTTTTTTGGGGCGAATTAGAAAATTCTAGAAGAATTTAGACATATAACCGGATTTTTTACTTGAAAAATATAATTATCACTAAGTCGACACTTCCGCGTGAAGATCCAAATGAAATATGTTATAAAGTTGTTCATGACTATGACAATGTGAAGATTTTGTGTGATCAAATGAATGAAGAAGCAAACTTAATATAAGTTAGGTTCTGTTTAATTGAATATTTATTTAAAATATTTTTTTGTTGTCTATATATATTTTTTTGTTTTTGTTGTGATATTTTGGTATTTGTTGGATGATTTATTTTCTAAATAATAGGATTCTTTTTTATTGTCTTTATGTGTTATGTAACATTCTTCATAAATATAATTTATTTATTTATTTTTGGTAAAAATAGCTTCAAAATCAATATGAATTCATCCTTTTGTATTGTCAGAAGTTATTCTTTTAACGTACATCATTCATCTTTTAGATTAATAATCAAATTTTGCGAGCACACATGAATTCCGAATGTGACCGCTTGTCTGTGCACGTGAGGCGGTTTAAATAACTTTGAGCTTTTTTAAATCAATTTCCAAATATTTTGGTCAAACGCCTTTTTTTTTAATCTAAGCCCATAGACATTCAATAACTATGAGTTAAACCAAAGTACATAGAAAGTATCACCATAGACCACATAAAACAAAATCATCTCCCTTCTACCTAAAATTAAAAAACCAAAAATACTGATCTAAACCGAGATAAAAACTACAAACTCGAAAAAACTAAAGAAAAAACACAACACTTTCAACTCTTTGAAACCTACTTATTATTCACTGACCTTTCTTCTTAAGAAGGTACCCTTGTTAGAGCCACATCTACCTGGACCACAATTACACGAAAACCCTCAGAAAATCCTAGAGTTCCCCAAAAAATCTTCCTCATTGTACTCCTTTTGCATCAATCACATTAGATTTGCCATGTAATCCGCTTCCTTATTCAACTCCTGCGAGATCAATTGGAACGTTAGATTCTTTATTCTTCTTTTCAATAGAATGTAGTTCCTAGCATTCTGTAGAGCATTCTAGTGTGAGACCTGTACTCTATTTGGGTTCTCACATTGATTTAGGAGGGTTTCTATTCGCATTGTTTGTCATAAAGAGACATGAGTAAGCGGGTCTTTCGGTTACAATCCAGCGTAAAGCAGTTGTCAATGCTTCGAATTTCCCTTGCAACACCAC
This sequence comes from Juncus inflexus, assembly GCA_024447665.1. Taxonomy (NCBI): domain Eukaryota; kingdom Viridiplantae; phylum Streptophyta; class Magnoliopsida; order Poales; family Juncaceae; genus Juncus; species Juncus inflexus. The sequence goes on from JAJHPC010000011.1 coordinate 3,903,156, forward strand.
CCGTACTTGATTCAAAGCCCTAGTAAGCGCCCGAACTTGATTTCCATCCTTTACTATATATGCAACTCCCCCCTTCCCTCTCTGATCCACTGACTAATCAACCCAACATAAGAGATCTTTCACAACACTTATTTTTCCTGAATTTGGCTAATTTGGATATAATTGCTGATAAACATAGGGTACCATTCTTCCTTCTATGAGTGGAGCATAAGCAAATTAAACTCTTGATACTGGTACTATTTTCTTCTCAAAAATTGACAAATTTCTGCCTCTCCAAGTCTCCCACATGAACACTGCCATCACGTGAAGTATGTCATTGTTTAGATTAGAAATAAATGAGCGAAGATTGAGGTTTGGGCTTGATAATATTTGTTGAATATTAGTTATAAGAGGGGAATAAGTCCACATCTCCTGTACCTTATTACACTCAAAGATCACATGAAAACCACTTTCAACACTATTAAGACACCAAGGGCAAATTGGGTTAAAGTTCGGGAATCATTTATTCATGTTGTCCTCTGTTGGAAGCGTGTTATTGATAAGCCTCCAAATGAATAATTTTATCTTAGGAAGAGTAACCTTAATTTTATAGATTATATTCTATGGGGAATCTTGCTGGATTGTATTTAGGTTAAGATCCAATTTGTTGGAAAGAATTATTTTGTAAGCCTCCTTAGTAGAAAACTCCCCACTGTTTGTTCTTGTCCACAACAACTTATCCCTAATTTCCTCATTATTTGTAGGGAAGAAAGGCATCTGCATGATAATAGAAACATCTTGATCTGAGAAGAAGCTTGTTAGCTTCTCCAGATCCCATGTGGCTTGATCGATTTATGCTAAATCCCTCACTTTGCACTTCCTCTGACTATTAGTAACTCATATATATTCCTCCCAATTTGGAAACCAAGGAGCACCAATTGCATTAGTTTTTTCCCCCCATTTCCTATTAACCAGCTTGCCGAATTCTTAAATAATGGTCTAATTCCCAATATTGCCCTCCAAAAAGTAGATATATTCCTATTTCTCCTTGAATTCCATAAATTGGTTCTGAGATAGTATTGACCCTCACCTGCTGTGTCCACATAGTATTTTCCCCCGAGATAGTTCTCCACCATTGTTTTGCAATTAGAGTTTCATTTAGGCAACTTAGATCCCTAATCCCAATCCAACACATTTCCTTGGCTTGATAATATTCTCCTACTTGTGCCAGGTGAGATACCTATTTGAATCATTCCTCCCCTCCCCAATTATTTTTATTATTGACGTGAGCTTTTGCATAGTTGTTTATGGTAGGTTCTCGGTCGACATTTGAAAGATAGGGAGTGCCTCTAGAACCGATCTAGTCATCACGAGCTTCCCAACATGCGACAATAATTTACCCTTCCATCCCGCCAATTGGTCATAAAAGAGATTTAGCAAACTCCCATAGTCTCCAACTTTTTTACACCCAAAAATAATATGGGCCCTTTGTGAGTACGAAGCTTGAAAACTATACACCAATGCTCGTCTCATAAACTCTAGTGTATGGAGACTGAATCGAATTTTTGTCTTGGAGTGGTTGCTAAATATATCTCCTCCAGACTGTCCCATAGATCACCAAGTTGTCCGCATAAAGTGAATCAAAAGATCAAGATGGAGTTATCAATCAAACAAAACCAAGAAGTTAATGCTAACTCCTTTCTCAAGAAATTGAAAACAATAGATATAACAAGGAAAATCTCAAAAGAAAGATCTTGTTATGCCCCTCCCCAGCCTGACGATCTTACAAAGCTCAAAAGAAGATTTTACAAAGCTCAAAAGAAAGATCTTGTCGTGCCCCTCCCCGCATGACGATCTTCCCTGGATTCTGAAGATCCGATCTCCATGCGTGAAATAAAGAGCACTCCAACCGAGATATTAATTCTTTGATAATAATAAAGTAATTAGGAAAGTAATTTCGTTTCCAAAATGAATAGGTATGTCCAGAGTGGACAACCTTGTCGAAGACTTCTCGTTGACACAAAAAAACATGATCCCCTCCCATTAATAAGAATAATAAATCCGGTGGAGGTAATACACATCATAACCCAATTAATATACGGGTCGGGGAAATTGAAGAAATTGAGCATTTGGTTAAGAAAGGTCCATTCCATTCGGTCATAAATTGTGGTCAAACGCATTATAAAGTGTGTTTGAGACATACCTTCAACTATCTAGTGCCATGTGTCATATTTTTTGTGGTAATTTTTTTGATCAAATTCTCAATTGATTTTAGTTAGGAGTCCTGCATTGTGCAAAATTATTTGATTTTCCATTGAGATTGTATTTAGAGCACAACAGGAATGGGCTTTAGCCTTAAAACTGATCTTGGACTCAGCACGAATGGGTTTTAGCCTTTAGAACCAAAAAAGCCGGAGACCCCGAATTTTATGTTCTGGTTTCGCCAAATCCGAAAATGTAATCCCCCCAAATCCAGGAATTTAAATGTTGGTATCCTCTGAATTTATGAGCCCACATGCCTGTGATAAAATTACAAATTTACTATCCAAAACATGTCGAGCCTAATTTCTCGCGCCGAACAAATCTGAAATCTCTCATTTTTAGATAGTAGAAGCTTCATCCCTCCATTTCTTTGTCTTGCCGAGGTGAAGACAGAAAGCAAGCACGGCGAGAGATGAGCGTGTGGAACTATGTGGTCACGGCGCATAAGCCGACGAGTGTGACGCACTCCTGCGTCGGTAACTTCACCGCCCCAAATCAGCTCAACCTCATCATTGCGTAAGCTCTCTCTCTCTCTAGGTTTGGATTTAGGGTTTCGGTTTTGTTAGGGTTTCTGTATCCTGATTGAACCATATTGGGGGTATTTTAATTTACTTCGTGTTTGTTTCAGATGGGTGGAACGAGAGTAGTTAGAGTAGAAATTTCAAGTGGAATTAAATTGCTCCGTCTCTCTCTTTTTTTTTTGTTAAAATATTGGATTTTGTACATAATAGAATGATTATAACTATCAAATGCTTGTAGATTTGTGCTAAGTCAGGTTCACCGTTAGGGCTTTGGTCAAGGCCAGGATCATGATTAGGGTTAGTGCTTGGAATGGGATTTAGAGTTAGAATTTCAATTGAATGATATTATTCCCCTTTTGTTGTTTTGTGCTTTCTTTTTTCATTCAAACATCTGTATTAGTATTACTAATTTAATCCTTTTGAATCTTACAGAAAATGCACTAGCATGGAGATCCATTTGCTTTCACCTAACGGCCTTCAGGTATTTTCACCAGCAAATTATTAAATACATAAAATTAAAAAAATAAACTTTATTCAATTTGAAATAACTTAGCAAAAATTTCTAATTAATTTAGCCTATGTTCGATGTGCCAATTTACGGAAGGATTGCAACTTTTGAACTATTCCGTCCCCAGGTAGATTTTAAAATATCCAATTATTTTATGCTCTTATTATTTTCTGCATACTTTAATTCCATATATTGAATTAACATCTTTCTCTCTCATCTCTTTCAGAATGAAGCTCAAGACTTTCTTTTCATTGTGACTGAACAGTTCAAGTTTTGTGTTCTTCAATGGGACGGAAAGTCATCAGATCTCATCACTAAGTAATAAAACATAAAAAAACATATATCTTTTAATATTATTTATATTAATTCAGTTTTTTCTACTTATAACTAGCATGCAATTTATTTTGCGTTAATGATTTTTTCGAATTGTACAGAACAATGGGTGATGTATCTGATAGAATTGGTCGACCTACAGATACTGATCAGGTAGTGGTGCGAACCAGGTTTAAAGTTGCAATTTTTTTTATTTTCTATAATTTTTTTCTGTTTGGAGAACTTAGAAGTCTAATTTCGATACGAGGAATAAAAGCAGGAAGTAAATAGATTCTAAGTAATAACTAAGGATTTAACGAAGCAACATCTTTATTAAATTTAAAAATGAAACAATCCGAAGATACTACAACAATGAAAATAACACTTCCACAAATAATTAATACTAAAAGATAAATAGCATTTAAAACCGCCTTTGAGTTGGATTACGAATTAGTATTAGTCCTATCTTACCAAATATCAAGGTAACATTATGTCATATTTCCTCTCCTTGAGACAGAATATGGCTGATTGATTTCCATTTAATATCCTCTCAAATCTAAATATATTATCACGCCATATTTGGCTTGGTTGAACCTGATTAACCCTAGAAATTCACCCAACCCAAAAGGATTTTAAATACTTGACATCTACTAAAAATAAATTAACTAAGGACACAACAAACTAAGATAAAATTTTTGCTTTCTTGAGGCACTGCGTCAGGTACAGAAATATTATTCTATGACCCCTTATATTAATAATTTAATGGAATTATACGGAGCAAGAGGTGGTGTGTATGGCAGAGGTCGACCTGTTGATAATGGCCAGGTACTGAAGTATTCTTTTTTTTTTTTCCTTTTTCTTTTAATTAATATGAATGTAATTATACTTGAATTTTTGTTTTCTAATTTTGTTTCGCATGCATTATTTGCAGATTGGAATTATTGATCCAGACTGTAGACTCATTGGTCTCCATCTGTATGATGGCTTGTTCAAGGTAATTTCAGTTATTTTGCCTACATTATTTATTTATTGGTCATATCTTTGTTTTTTCTTCTTTTTTAGGTTATTCCATTTGACAATAAAGGGCAACTAAAGGAAGCATTTAACATACGGTATTTATATTATCATAGTACAGCTTTTTCATTTTGCCCTTTATAATCTATTCTTTTTCATTCTCTCTCTCTCTCTCTCTCTCTCTCTCTCTTTTTTTTTTTTTTAAATTTCTGAATAGAATTTAAAAATCTCATTTTAGGTTTCAAGAGTTTGAAGTAGTTGACATCAAATTCCTCTACGGCTGTTCTATACCCACTATTGTTGTCCTCTATAAGGTACTTACCAAGTTAATTATATTCTCATTTTTAATAATTATATGTTATATTCATTTCCATCCTTTTCATGTTTTTAATTTTTAAAGTTTGAGAACGGGAGGCACCTGAGGACATACGAGGTGGCGCTAAAGAAATATGATTTCGCGGTGGGCCCGTGGTTGCAAAACAACCTGGATACTGGGGCATGTTTGTTGATACCCGTTCCGATGCCTTTGGGCGGCGTTATTATTATTGGAAAGGAGACGGTCGTTTATCGTAACACCATGTCGTTAAAAGCCATACCTATTAGACCGGTACAAATTTTTTATTTTTCTTCATTTTGTTGTGTAGTTTTAAATAAGTGGAATTTGTTTTGAAAGGTGAATTCTTCCAGAAGTCCTTATGTTTTATGGTGTTAATGAAAAAAAAAAATTCTAATTTTTGGATTATTAAAAGAAGCATCTTATTTATAATTTTTATTTTTCAGAACCTCTTGGCTCCTAAAATAATTAAGAGAACCCCTAATGTTAACTTTTTATTTTCAAACACACCCGGAATTTAATGTTTTATTTAAAAAGAACCTAATTATTTTGGAATAGTAGTGAAATACCATGCAAATTGCCTTCAATTATTTTCAAATAACAGATAAATAATTTCCCATATGTGTTTACATACAATTCATTCATTGTCATTATTATTTGATGGTTTAGGGTTTGTTTGAAAATAACAGTTCAATTTTTTTTTAGAACATTAAAAGTTGGGGTTATTTTGAAAAATGGAATGTTAGAAGTAGTGAGCTTTTCGAATATTTTGAAAATCAGAGGGGTTTCTATAATTTAAGACAGTATATTAATAAAAAAAAAAAAAAGCTTTATTTTCTAAATTATAATATTTTTGTGCTTAGTCTATTATAAGAGCATATGGAAGAGTCGATGCCGATGGTTCTAGATACTTGCTTAGCGACAACACTGGACTTCTCCATTTGCTTGTAATTACGCATGAGAGAGACAGGTTTCCTAATTCTTCAAATTTAATATTTAAATTGAATGTTGTTAAAATAACTTGACCATTATTATTAATATTTAAAAAAAAAAAGGGTAACTGGACTTAAAATGGAGTATTTGGGAGCGACATCTGTTGCCTCAACTATATCATATCTTGGCAATGCTCTTGTTTATGTCGGCTCAAGCTATGGAGACTCTCAGGTAGTTTCTTTTACGCATAATCGTGATAAAATCAAATTTTATTTTTCCAAAATGGAAATTACCATAATTATTTATTTATTTTTGGACAAATAAATATACAGTTAATAAAGTTGAATCTGCAACCGGACGCGAAAGGTTCGTATGTTGAAGTTCTAGAAAGATACGTGAATCTAGGACCCGTTAGCGACTTTTGTGTGGTGGATTTGGAAAGACAAGGCCAGTGCCAGGTTATTACTTGCTCTGGCGTGTATAAAGACTCGTCTTTACGAGTTGTACGGAATAGTATTGGAATTAATGAACAGGTATACATTTTGAATTTTTGGTAGTATATGTGAATTGGTTCATTCAGAGAACGTAAATAAGAGAAAAAATGAGAGTTCTACCAGAAACTAGAAGTCTCCCCAAATGCTCTCTTTTTCAACAAATGAGAGTTCAACCAGAACTTGAAGTCTCCCCAAATGCTCTCTTTTTCAACAACTGTAGTAGTTCGTGCATTATATTCTTTCCAGAAAAGTTTGAATTTGGCCCCTCAATATAGTCTATTTATCATTGGTGCATCTTTGGCCCGTGAACTTTCTATTGGTTCATTTTTAAGCCCACAAATATTGGATTGGTTCATTTTTTTAGAAAATTTGTCTTCCAAAATACACGAACTCAATATTTAAGAGGTTAAAATTGATTAAAAAAAATCCATTGGCAAAAAATTGCACGAACTCTGGTTAAGGGGCGAAATTTAGACTTTTCCCTTTTTTTCCCCTATAAACTTGTCATTTTTGCTGTAATGCTAGAGACATGGTTTGTACATCCCTAGCATTATTGGATATTTTGGGGGTTTGCAAAAAAATTTCTTTTAAAATAAAAAAAAAATCTTACTGAACATTTTATTTTGTATCTGACTAGGCGTCGCTGGAGCTGCAAGGCATAAAGGGACTGTGGTCTCTAAAGTCGTCAACCGACGACCCTTGCGACACGTTCTTAGTGGTCAGTTTCATAACAGAGACCCGATTCTTGGCCATGAACATGGACGACGAGCTGGAAGAAACCGAGATAGAGGGTTTCGACGCCCAGACTCAGACTCTGTTTTGTCAGAATGCCATCAACAACCAACTCGTTCAAGTAATTATATATCATCTTTTCAAAATTTATTCCATTTTATTTTTATTTTTAAAAAGTTGATGATATATTATTTAGGGATAAATGAATGGTTAGTCCCTCAACTTTAGTTGGACTGCAATTTAGTCCCTGCACGGCTATTTGTGCATGGGTTGTCCCTGCACTTTATGAAAACTTGCATTATTAATCTTTGAATTGGGGAGTGAAGTAGAGGGTCTAGTCATTCACAATTAATAATACAGGGACCAAATTGCAATCCAATAAAAGTACAAGGACTAACATTGCATTTATCCCACCATTATTGTATAAAGCTGGTGATATTCATTTTTCTTTGATGATTAGGTTACTTCAAACGCAGTGCGATTAGTGAGCTCCGTCACCCACGAGCTACTCGATGAGTGGAACACGCCAGCTGGTTTCTCTGTTAACGTCGCAACAGCCAATTCTTCTCAAGTACATTATCTCAAATTATAACCTCCAATTTATTAAATATATCTACCATTTGACCTCCACTAATATTTCTTGTATCATACAGCTAATGTTTATATTACTTCCAGGTTTTACTTGCGATGGGAGGCGGGAATCTGGTATATATCGAAATCCGGGAATCCATACTACTGGAAGTGAAACACGTCCAACTGGAGTACGAAATATCATGCCTTGATATAAACCCTATCCATGAAGATGCTTCTAGAAGCTCTTTGGCTGCGGTTGGCATGTGGACTGACATAAACGTCACGGTTTTCTCTCTCCCGGGTCTCGACCTGATAATGAGAGAGAATTTGGGCGGCGAGATTATACCTAGATCCGTCCTCTTGTGTTCCTTTGAAGGGGTATGTTTCATATCATGAATTTACTTAACCAGATAATTATTATTTTTTCGAGTTTTTCCATTATTATATATGAAAATATTTTATCATGTCAAAAGAGAAAGGAATGATATTTTATCAAATTATTATATCATAAAATATTATTTTATTTGTGTCTTGATTTTTTGTTATTTATTAGTTTTAACGATTTTACGTTATAGTTAACACAAAAGGGGATGGATAAAAAAATTGAACTCACATTGTAGTTTTTTTATAGGGAAATCCAAAAAGCGGGTATTCTTTAAAATATTCAGAAAAAATAGTGGTTTTTGGTTCTTTAAAATATTCAGAAAAGTGAGGATTTTTTTTTTTTTCAAAAACATCTCTTTATTTACTCGTTAACTTACCTCTCAACTGACCAGATATCCTATCTGCTCTGCGCTCTTGGAGACGGCCACCTATTCAGATTCTTAGTAGACCCAACCACTGGCACATTGGTTGATAGGAAGAAAATCTCACTCGCCACGCAGCCGATCAGCCTTCGGACCTTCTCTTGCAAGGAGACCGCTTGTGTCTTCGCCGCCTCCGACCGGCCCACCGTCATTTATGGTAGTAATAAGAAGCTGTTTTATAGTAATGTTAATTTGAAGGAAGTGCATCATATGTGTCCCTTCAACTCTGCCGCCTTTCCCGACAGGTCCTCTCTCTCTCTCTCTCTCTCTCTCTCTCTAATAAGGTTATCACTGCTTTAGTCCATGTGCTTTAATTGCATTACAATTTAGTCCTTGTACTATTGACTTCAGTTTTTCGATCCATGTACATCATGAAAAGATGCATGAATCGTACCGTGCACAATTCTATAAAGTACATGGACCAAAAGGTTTAAATCAGTAGTACAAGGACCATATTGCAATTCAAGTAAGTACAAGGACTAACCGTGCATTTATCCCTATAAAGAGAACATGTGAATCAAACACTTTGTAGTGAACAAGAACCCAAATTGACAAAAAGGTAGGGAGCTTTTGTTTTCTCATCTGCAAAAAGGCCCACAAATTATTGAAAATTCACAAAAAACTCATATAATAACAAAGACAAAGTCAGTATATGACTACACTAGTAATTAATTTAATTCCACTTCACCCACACCTTTCTCTATCTAGCCTGGTGATAGTGAAGGACGGGGAGCTCTTGATAGGCACAATTGACGGCATCCAAAAGCTACACATCCGCACCATCCCGCTGCCCGAGCAGGCGCGCCGGATTTGCCACCAGGAGGAGTCCCGCACCTTCGCCATCTGTTGCGTCTGCAACCACCAGACCCGTGCCGAGGCCGAGGCGCATTATATACGACTGTTGGATGATCAGTCGTTTGAGGTGGTGTCAAGCTACGCGCTGGATGTGTTCGAGTATGGCTGCTCGGTGATCAGTTGCGGTTTCGCGGAGGATGCGGCAAGGGTGTATTATTGTGTGGGCACCGCATATCTTTTGCCGCAAGATAATGTACCTTCTAAAGTATGTTGGTTGTTTTTTATTTAGTGCTTTTGGGTTGATTGTTAGGCAGAATTTGACCCCTCCATAACCTGAAATTCCATGAATACAACAAAAAACATAAAAACTAATGCCTAAATTACCTAAATAAATACCTAAATGACCAGTTATGATAGCTTAATGGTGTATAATAAAAGGTAAAGCACGGTTTGTAAGGGAAAGAAATATGGAAAGGAGATGTATGCATTATATTTCTTATGTTTTATATAGGGTATACATGGTATTTGCTATTTTTGTAGCAACTATGATGTTTGCCATTTTGCAGAGGTGTTGATCAAATTGCCCAATAAAATTATAAATTATCACAATTTATTTATTTATGATTCTTAAATTCAAATCAGTTTTATTACTTTTTTGTTCAAGGGTCGAATCCTGGTATTTGTGGTGGAGGAAGGCAAGCTGACCTTGCTGGCTGAAAAGGAAATGAAAGGGGGCGTTGACTCGCTCAACGCATTTAACGGAAAACTACTGGCTGCGACCAATCAGAAGATCCAATTGTACAAATGGATGCTCAGAGAAGACGGGTCTTGCGAGCTCCATTCCGAGTACAGTCATGACTGCCGTATTCTGGCGCGTTGTGTGCAGACCCGCGGTGAGTTCATTGTGGTCGGTGATTTGATGATGTCTATTTCCTTGCTCATTTATAGGGTATGGTGTGCTATATTTTATTTTGGAATTTTTATCTCTCATGTAGGTATTTCATATCTCGAGCCTGAGGTACTTGTTTGATTAGTCGCAAATATAATTCGTACAGATTTTATTTTTGATGTTATTTAACATCAATACATGAATTATTCTTGTCTTATATGTTAGATGATCAATCCATTGAGGGGACGGATTAAAATGTTGTATATCACAAAGTTGCATTACCTAAAAAAACTAAATTTTTACAAATGATATTCCAAATCTCAAATTAACAGCATTTTTATCACATGCATTTTCACAAATGTTGCACTATTCTTGTCATATAAGTTAAATGGGTGCCCAATCTACTAAAGAACCCAAAAGAAAACATTTTAAATCTCACATTACCAAAACATAACTAGATAGTCTACAAACAATGTTCTAAATCTCGCAGTAGTATCACTATCACTACCTACATCTTATCGCTTTATTATCAATATTTTCCTTGGTTAATTATTCCCAATTTTCTTTTATTATCTAGCACGAGGAGGGGGCGATAGAGGAGCTGGCTAGATACGACAGCATGAACTGGATGTCTGCGCTGGAGATCCTTGACAACGACGTGTACCTTGGGGCAGAGAGGAACTTCAATCTTTTCACTGTGCGAAAGAACAACGACGCCGTCACAGACGAGGAGCGCGGCTGCCTCAAGGTCGTCGGGGAGTTCCACCTTGGGGAGTTCGTCAATCGGTTCCGGCATGGGTCTCTCGTCAGGTTGCCGGATTCTGATATTGGATCCATTCCGACTGTTATTTTCGGTAATCTTTTCCCAGAGTTGTAATAATGTTAGGGTTTGGATAAAAGATGGTGCATGGCATGATCAAAAAGTGTGGTGGCAGCATGACACTTTATAGTGCAAATATTAGAACTGAGTATAGGTAGAAGTAGTATTTGTAGTATAGATCCTGGCATGCTGCCGTCATGCTTTTTAGTTTTTAGTCATGCGATGTAGCATTTTTGGGTTTATATAACACGCTTCTTACGTCACATTGTTGTATATGGTGTTATGTATATATGTTGGGGGAAGATAAACTTTTTAATATAATATTGCACTAAAAGACAAATTTTTATATACTGGACCATTCTAAATATCAAGTAATTCAAACCACAATTTAGTATGGAGCCTTAATATTCAAGGTGAGACTAACCCCCTTCTGTTTTTTTTTTTTCATGATTTCATGACTTTGAACTTTTCCCGACTCTTAACAGGTACCGTAAATGGCATGATTGGCGTGATTGCGTCCTTACCGCAGGACCAGTACTTGTTCTTCAAGAAGCTACAAAGCATCTTGGTGAAGGTGATCAAAGGAGTCGGGGGGTTGTGTCACGAGCACTGGCGCTCGATCAACAATGAGAAGGTGGTGGATTCGCAAAACTTTCTAGACGGAGATTTGATCGAGTCGTTTTTGGACTTGAGCAGGATCCGCATGGACGAGGTGTCCAAGGCCCTGGGGGTCCCTGTTGAAGATATTTGCAAGAGAGTTGAGGAGATTACGAGGCTCCATTAAAAGAGTTTCTTAAGTTTTGAAATTTGAATGTTGGAATTTGGAAATGGGTTTTGTAAGTAGTGTAAGAGGAGAGTAGGTGTTGGAATTTTTGATGTATATAAGATTTGAATTTTGTTTTCGGATGTTGGTTTTTGTTTTGTAATGGCTATTGATATTTAGTTGTATTCATTGGTGTTTATAAATGAATTTAGAAAATGTTTTTTTTTTCTCCCAATGAATGAAGAAAGCTTTGTATCACATTATCAAGATTTGAATTTTTGGTGTATACAAGATTTGAATTTTGTTTTCGGATGTTGGTTTTTGTTTTGTAATGGCTATTGATATTTAGTTGTAGTCACTAAATGAATGCAGAAAATGGTTTTTTTTCCCAATGAATGAAGAAAACTTCGTATCACATTATCAAGATTTGAATTTATCTGAATTTTGTTTTCGGATGTTTGGTTTTGTTTTGTAATGGCTATTGATATTTAGTTGTATTCAGTAGTGTTTATACATGAATGCAGAAAATATATATATTTTTTTAACGAATGAAGAAAGCTTTGTATCACATTATCATTTCTGACGGAATTTTAACATCAGAGTTCTTGCATTTCTGTAGATAAAACAAAAAAAAATTAGCAAGTGTCAATTAAATAAAAGCATATTTTTTCTAGTCATTCTGCTAGAAGCAGGCTCTATGCCGGTATAAATTCGGCTATACAGGTAATGCCCATTACCAAAAAAATAAAATTGAGAGGATTATTAAGGAGATGCTTGAGAGCGGAGTTATACGGGATGACAATAGCCCGTTTGCGTCTCCGGCCATCCGATTAGAGAAGAAAGACGGCACTTGGAGATTGTGTGCCGTCTATCACCAACTAAATGGACTCACTATAAAAGAAAAGTATCCTCCTATTATTTATGATTTGTTGGATGAATTAAATAGAGCGAGGATTTATTCGAAGCTTGATTTGCGTTCACAATACCACAAAATTCGAATGGCGGAAGAGGATGTTTACAAGACTACATTTCGAACTCATTACGTACATTATGTGTTTCTCGTGATGCCTTTCGGTTTGACCAACGCACCACCCACATTCCAAGCGTTAGTGAACAAGCTTTTTGAGCCGTTTTTACGAAAGGGACTTTAGGTGTTTTTCGATGATATTTTAGTATGGAAAATTATACTTTACCCCCATATTTTAGTATATAGACGTACGGAAAAGGAAGATATTAGCATCTAAAATTGGTGTTTGATATTTTGATAAAAAAAAAATAGATTGTTTGTAGGAAAATCAAAATGCTTATTTGGTGTGAATCAAATCGAACATCTGAGATACATAAATTCTGAATGGATCCTTCTGTTCTACGATTTTTAGTCCGAACTTCTTGGCTGGCAATTTTTATCACATTCCGTTCGGAATGGAACTGTTTCGTTCTGAACGGAACTTCAAGAGTCTAGCTGTTTGTTTTGAATCTGAATGATTTTCTTCCTTATTTGAGTTCCGTTCCAAAGGGAACAATTTGTATTTCCTCTTTTGAGGGGCTGCCTCGAGTGCAACAAGAAGAGATATACCATCAACGATTGTCACACGCTTCATCCTGAGCTTACCCTTTGGAATAAGAAAGAGGGCGAGAAACATGAAGGAAGATCCGGTGATCACGAGCGATGTAAAAGATGATCCGACGATCGACAAGCGACAAGGCGAGATAAGAGGCATGATGACAAAGGAAATGACAAGAAGAGGAAGTCGAAGAATCACTCCGCCAAGGTGGCGTGTAGGGAAATAAATCAAGTGACTTCTCCGATGGGTCCGGCTTAGTTCGAATTGGAGATGGCGAACATAGCTTTCAAGGCGATTGACAATGTGGATGAAGTGTGTGAACGGACCATTCAAGAGATGCTCCGCATACAAGGACGACTTCCACCTCCTCCACCTCCCGCGACTTCTTCAATCGACATGACATCTTCCAGTTCTTCCCGTTACATTACATGAGTCACGAGGTATTTGTAGATCCTATACTTGATTATGTTTTAGAAAAAATAAAGGCTCCAAGTTCATATCATTTAATTAAAAATGTGGAACCTGGAAATCATGATGAACTAGTAGAAGAATTTGATAGGTTTCGGCAGTCCCATATTAGCACTTAACACCAACTCATCGATTCTGAAGCCTCGACAAGGTCGTACAAGACACAACTAAAAGACTTTAAAAACCTATATTTAAATAACAATAAATGTGAATGTGAACATCTAAAATTGAAATAAATCATTTAAAAGTCGAACTTGAAAGTTAAAAAAATGGAAATAATTCATTCAAGTCTGCTTGTGCCAGAAATGTCACAAATGGATTTGATTTAGATAAGATAATAATAGGGCAAAAATCAAATGACAAATCCGGTATAGGGTTTAAGATGGAAACTAGTATTAAACTTGTTCGTTCAAGACCTAAAGACCAAAAAGTAAAAAGAGAGCTCAATCAACCAAAGAGTGATCGAGGAAGTGCATTTATGTACCAAGACAATTCCAAAGGTAAAAGTTTTAATAGTCGAACATTTACATTTTTTTAGCAATAACAATAGCTTTTACTATTTTCATGATTCACGGTAAAATCATGAAAATAACCTCAGTTTCACAATTAAATGACTTTATAAATGAGGTCTAAATATTTATTTTTATGAAATAGTCGATATACATATCCCGAGAAAGATTCAATCTAATGAATCGGCTCAATTGGTGAGCAAATGGAGGTCCTAGAGGAAAGTCAAATCCAGGACGATAGAAGAGTGCATTTCGTCGGAGATGATGAAGCACTATACCCCAACGACGGACAGTACTTTTAGGATGACGATGACCTCTTGGATGAGGAATCATGTAGAAAAGAGGGGGAAGGAGAGGTCAATGGGGAGACAACCATTGAAGAGGCTCCACCAGGACCGGCTGATGATGGATCCAACAAGGATGCTTCAATCAAAGTACCTAATACACCAATTGGGTTTTTAACTTTTTTTGAATCAAAATACTCATATTTCATATTACCAACTAGATCATAAAATCTCATCTTTCACCGCATACCAAGTACCAACACAAGAAAACCAATTAACAGGTCTCTCGAAAGAGAAAATCTCCTTAAAAACAAAGTACAAAACTCCAAAAAACAGCAAAAGACAGAGTCCACTCAAACAAACAAGACAGTACGCAAACTCCTCAATGACTTTTTCAATTTTTTCAACGGTATCGGCGGAGCGACGTAGTCTGGTTGCGTTTCCATGTGGCCCTCTTGGACGGACGGGCCTTGCGGTTCCTTGTGCCCTTGCCGCGCAGACCGTAGCCCTTCTTGCCAGCAGAGATGAGGCCGCATCGCCCTTGCAGATCCAGTTCACGCGCGGGTCTTTGCGGATCGCGTTGTGAGCCGTGTAGACCAAGATCACCTCAAAGTACTTGCATGTCGAATCCTAATTGACCCAGTAAGAGTTCAAAACCCTAAGCCCCCAAGCTTCCTTCCAGCTCTCTCTTCAGCGCTGAAGCGCTTATTCCTCTGGAATTTCAGTTGGGTAATACCTTGATGTTTCGGCTTGTCGTAAACAATTCCCTTCGGCACAGGCCTCTTACGGCCTCCATGCCTCACTCTCTACCCTGCTTGGCCTTGTAGCTGAGGCGGCGGGCCTTGTCAGAGTGAGTCGGCCTGGTGACGCGCACGATGGAGGGATGCTGGCGGTACTCCCAACACCTGACCCTCCGAATGAACCACATCACAGCCGACTGCTTCTTCTTCCACATCTCATACACATAGGTGTACGCATCCATGGTTGCTTCTTCATCCGCTCGGGCAGTGAAGAACGGCGGCGGCAGGGAGATGAAGAAAAATATTGCTTTTTTAATTTTGTAGCCCAAATTTAACCATGATTGTTGTTCTTAGCAGTTCTTCCTTTGATTTTTTTTTTTTTAGTTCTTGTTAGTTTCTGTTTTGCTGTAGTTGGGGTTTTACTATCATTTATGTTAGGATAATATGGAGAATATAGATGTAGAGAAAGAGAACTCGAGGGAGAGAAATAAGTAGAGAAGAAGAGAAAAATTGTATAATTAACCGAAAGACGACATTATAAGAATTGGGATGTTGCCAGATTTTCTGTGCCATATCTCATGTAGATGAATATGAAATAGGTACTCTCCAAACGGATATATGACTCACTACACAATTGGCCATATAATAATGAGTTTATTATGTTTTATTATTTTTTCTTTTAACAAATAACCTTAACTTCCAATTTTATTACAAAAGATGCCAATAGATATATTACAATTGCACACATTGTATATTTAACAAAAGATATTTATATAATAAGTAATATAACATATATATATATATATATATATATATATATATATATATATATATATATATATATATATATATATATATATATAGTATATAAAAATATGAGTATACAAAAATATACTATAGGAGTTTCAAAATTATATATCAAACTTTAAAAAAATTTGCATGTAATTTAACAAGAATTTCTTTATGACTTATCAGTCTGTTTTTTTTTTAGTTATTAAACTTGGAGATAAAAAATCATTTTATCATTGAGTTGGATTTATCATTGATCAAATTTTAAGAAAATATAAAAATCATCGAAAGTAGAAAATAATTTTTTTTTGCACAATCATGAATGCAAAGGTCATCCTTTATATAATGACCTATATATAGGACATTATTTTTCTATTGATGGGATTAGATAGTAAACAAAAGGAATATTTGGTGTGGTGAATCTTTTTTATTTTGTGTGACAAAATTTGAAGTGAGTCATGCATATTCTATGGACATTTTGCCTGCTCCGTCACTTTGAATGATACAATAGAAGTGAATGAATTTAATATAAAAGAATAATAATTCCAATAATATCATCACAATATGATTTTTAGTATTATACTATTTTTATATGATTGTCACAATAGAATATATTATAATCTGAGATTCCTTACATGATCTTTATATTTTGTAGAGCTTCAAATTATGAATAATTTTATTTTTGTATTCATTAATTTTGTACATGTTTCTTAATTTTTTTTCATATTTTATTAATCTATAATAATATATAGGATTATTCTTAATTACTTTTATCTGGTCTTACAAATAAAAATATAAAATATAATATTTAAATAAACTACATTAAATACATTCCGAAGCGAAGCGAGAATCTCACTAGTTATTATAATAGCTAGATGTATCTTTATACGGGAGAAAGACATGTCTAACTACCAAAATAAATTGTCTAAATTAAACATACAATATCTAAATTAACTAAAGTACAATGCAAATATGAAAACAATCCATATCCTTCCATTGTTTAAATATTTCCTAAATATTTATTTTTAATTCTCAGTCCTTCCAAAATATCATACTAGAAAGGAAACAAATTTTGCTGAGATATTGAGACATACATAACAATTTCTTTTTTATGTTATCTTCTGTTGTGTCGCAATTACGAAGTGTTATCACGTTGTACCTCAACGAGATAATTACATACTCAAAGCATTACTTAATCAGACTCTCAAGTTGAGCCTGATTTCCTCCACCGAACCAATTTCAAGACTTGGAATTCCATTTAGTAATTCCAAGTATTTATACTCTAATTTTAAATTGTTTTATTGGATAGCTCTAACATAACTATAACTTACTGGAACGTTAGAGGATTGGAAAAACCATGCATATGACCAACATAAGACCTACAGAAACCAATACGTCTGAACGAATTTTCACAAATATGATTCATCAATGACCTACCCTGGATTATAGGATTTTTTTTTTTTTGAAGTGGCCAAAAAAAAAAATAATAATTAAGGGAATAGTCTAATTTTAAAAATATTTGTAAAAGTGGTCATTTCGCCCAGTCACTAGGCGAAACTGAGCTAGTTTCGCCCAGTGACGGGGCGAAACACAGTTTCGCTTAGTGAATGGGCGAAACTGACACTGTTTCACTCAGCCACTGGGCGAAACATGCACTGTTCATACTGTTTCGCCCAGCCACTGGGCGAAACAGGTACTGTTCATCCCAGTAAAATTTTTTTTTTTTTTTTTTTTTGCCAATTTCCAGTTCCGTTCAGTGAATTTTTTTTTATTTGACAGTAAAAATAATTCCAAATATTTTATTTATATTACCAAAGAAACAATTAGAGATGTACTCATATTATTTTTTCTAGAATTTTACATATATAATAATGACATTTAGGCAATTAAAAACTCATAATCCAACTAATTGAGTGCATTTGTTAATTGAAGAATTGTAATCTCAAATTACATTAATATTTCTTTTATTTAATTAATAAATACATACATATAATTTGTCTCGTTGGTCCGACAAAATATTATCGGATAAATAAAAATATTGAAGAAATAAGGAACATAATATATATATATATATATATATATATATATATATATATATATATATATATATATATATATATATATATATATACATACATATATATATATACAAATATATATATATATATATATATATATATATATATACATATACATACATATATATATATATATATACACATATATATACATATACATATACATATATATACATAGATATATATATATATCGGTGTTTTAAATAGCGTCCGTTGGTCCGACAAAATATTATCGGATAAATAAAAATATTGAAGAAATAAGGAACATAATATATATATATATATATATATATATATATATATATATATATATATATATATATATATATATATATATATATATATATAGATCTATGTATATATATATATATACATATACATACATATATATATATATATATATACATAGATCTATATATATATCGGTGTTTTAAATAGCGGCGCAATTGCGCGCAATTGCGGAAATTACCCATAAACGCAACTCGCGATGAAATTATAGCAACAATACATACATATATATATATATATATATATATATATATATATATATATATATATATATATATATATACATATACATACATATATATATATATATATATATATATATATATATATACACACATATATATACATATACATATACATATATATACATAGATCTATATATATATCAGTGTTTTAAATAGCGGCGCAATTG